>CAUJRU010002577.1:0-72145 GCA_963277665.1 Viscum album
TGTTCACCCTGACTATTATATAAGGAGTGATTCATCATTCATCCTTGAGGTTTGTTCATACCATGGGTATATAATTCCATTATGGTATTGGTAGAAGTAGGTATAGTCACAAACGATTTTGATTTTGATCGTTCCATATTATGATAGGTTATGCATTTTTGTTTACTTTATTATCATTCCAAATCAAGAATGCTTCTGTATTTACCAAAGTTTTTAGGGATGCTGTTGGTGGTAAGATACTAAGTTATACTCAAATACTACTTAGGAGTTGTGGTACATGAGTAGACTTCATGATTCATGACCTTGGAAAGGGAAAGTTCCCTTATTCTATGGATTGTTAAGTAAGGATGAAGAGTAGGTGTTGAGAGATGAGACCGAACTAGGACTCGAAACCATTTTTATGGATGTCTCCTTCAATTTTGTTTTATTTTGGACCCTGTTGTATATAATATACCTAAAAGAGATCCATATTATTTTGTAAGAAATTTATAACATGTATAGTATCTCATTTTGATATATCTTGATGTTGATATTTATCATTAGTTTTCATTTAGTTGTAATGTTGTTTTTTATGTTGTTGTTATATATTTGATGTCCGCTTCTTGATATTTATTTTACTATATTTTATGGCTATCTATACCTAAATGCATAGCCTCCCAACCTATTATACCAACCCTTGTTGATATTAAATAGCCTCTGGTATATAGGGAGGTGTGCTTAAGGAGTGTAGTGACCCTATTCACTCACATTAGAGGTAAACCAAATTAAGGGTGTTACAAATTAAAATTGTTATTAGTAAAAACTATCCTTAAGATTATAAAATATATTTTATAGAATATAGACTAGATATATAAATATTAGTCAAGGAATATAAATATATTGTTCTCCAAATATATCGAGTTGGTATGAAATTACAATTATTTATAGTAAACAGGGGGAGCTTAAAGTTTCCTTTAGTAACCAATGATACACAATCCAAGTATACTAAAGCTTGTGATACATCTAAAGAAATAGTTTTTATATAAAAATTTATCTTGGATCTTGGAATAGTAATTAATAATGTAGATAATATCACAGTTTTATGTGATAACACTACTTGAGTGGTTTATTTCAAAGATCCTAGATCAAACTAATAGAAAATGAATTACTTCATTAGGATCATCTCTTGAGGAGATTTGGTCAGATAAATGTAGCTATAGTTTACAATCTACCCATAAAAGAAATTTTTTAAGACCCATAGACTATATCTATAACTCAGTAGAAGCATGAAAATCATATGATAGATAACCAGTGAGATAGTTAGCAGTTGGATCTAATGAATGTGGGAGTATATTGGAGTCGATGCCTGATTAAAAACTTTACCATGTTCTTTGTATTACCACATAATATGTACAGTTTGAAATATATATGTTTTATTCTTATTTCATATCTATTATATATACTAATCCTAGGTTGTTTCTTACCACCATGTCACCCTTACCTTCATCCACGTAACTACTCTCACCTTCATCCACATCACTACTCTCGTTCCTTCCCCCAATTCCTTCCATTATCGAACCCTACCACCCCTGACTTTTAGCGCCTCCATATAGGGTTCCCTGCATCCATCCCCGCTCCCCACATCTACCATCCTCCCTGACTCCCTCCCTTCCTGTCTCCCACCCCAACTCCCCTCTCCTGCTACCCTCCTTGACTTCCCGCTCCCACTCCCCTCCCTAAATCTCCTCTCCAACCACGCCCTCACCTACGCCTATGCCCCCACATACGCCTCCGCCTCCGCCCCTGCCTCCACCTCTGTCTCTGCCCCCAACACCGCGCACTTACTCCTCCTTTAGGCTACTAATAGCATGAATCCTCTACATCTAGTTACTCTGCATTCAGCTCCTTTGCGTCGGAATCCTCCGCCTCGGGATCCTCTGCCTCGTGCTCCTTTGCCTCACACTCTTCCACCTCAGGATGATCCGACTCTTGCTGCTCCGCCTATGGATACTCTAACTTTTATTTATCCGCCTCCGACTGCTCTTCCTCAGCATCCTTTGCCTCACCCTGCTTCTCTTATACCTTATCCACCTCCAGAATAATCCCACATGTGGTAATTTACCTTTCATAACTTCTGCGTACCATTATGCTCCTCTTTTAAATTATTAATTTTAGTCTATTCATAATGAGAAAATATTTTAACACATTAGGTATTTGTTCAGGTCCTAAATGATTGAAATAGAGTGGAAAAAGTGATGTCTAGTAAGTCCTTCCAAATTACCCCTTGCCAATTGGTATGAATCGGGTCCTAATAAGCTTTTTTTTCGTAAGCCAGACATTGTTTTCTTCCTATCATTTCTCGCATGCCTCTAATCTCACCCTTTCCCTTCAAATACCAATTTGTAATTTCATCCTTTTTATTTGGCATTGAAATTCATTTCCTACGTGCTTGTGGGAAATATGATTATGGTGTTATCTTTAATTGTTTTTTAGATGAGTTTTGTTTTCCAGTACCTATGATTATATTCTCTTATGATGCGAGTCTAATCATTAAAAATCTTGTGTTTTATATTGTTACCATCTATTCTCGATTAATTGGGATAAAAATGATTTTGTTCGGTGACTTTTATTTGTCTCTTATAGAGGTTAAAAAATTATAGAACCCACATTCTAAGTGAAAAGTGATGCATTTTTTAATTCATGCTTGGCATGTGCATGTTTTAGAAGTAGCTACTCATTCCCTTTGATCATATTTCCATAATATGATGTGGTTTCATGTTTGGTTGTTTAATTTTTTCAATGTAGTGGTAGAATCTCTAGTTTATATGATGTTTCTCCATCTTCCAACATTAGTGGCATTAAAAAGGGTGAAATTGCGATATCATTTTATTTGCAAGCTTAAAATTAATATGTTTGCTTTTTCATTAATGAACCACTTGGTATTGTTTTCATTTTATTAATTTGATTTATGATTTCAGGTCAAGCATCATTGGCATTAGTATTGACAACGATATTTCAAAGTGCCTTAGAAAAGGGTTGGGTGGGGATAATTGTATAAAAGGTGTGTAGTTCTATTATTTATCAATTTTTAAATAATATTTATTATAATTTTATCCATCAAAATCATTAAAACTATCAAATTTATCTTAGATTCATTTACTGTTTTCATTTTTCTAAATCCTTTTCAATTTATTTCATTTATGAAATCTATACTTTTCAGATTTAATTCATCAAATTACTCATTTATATACCTTATTTTTTATTTAGTTAAAAATTTTCTTATGTTCTTATCATGTATTCAGTTTTTTGTTACTTTTCATTTTTTATATAAAAGTCTATTATGTCTCCTAATTTTTTATTTCTTATTCATTAAACACAAAGGTGAATAACCCCATTGTTTCAATAAAACGTGTATATTCATTGGTTATAAACTCTATTAATTGTAAATATATGCTAGCCAAGAGATGCGATTGAAATGTGTATACATGGATGTATTCTTCCCTCTAGACTTTTTGGTTTTATCTCTTCTTGATATCGTTGCTCAATTGGCATAGCCTATCTTCGTTATTATTTTGCTGAAATTTATTGGAATGTTATATGTTAAATTTAAGAACTGAATGTGAAATTCCACTCAAGTTGAATTATATATAGATTGTAAATTTTATGCATTGATCATTTTTTATCACTATTTTTATTAGCATTATTATTAAACTATGTTTTTTTATGATTTTTTCTTGTGACTCGGGAGAGTAGAAATTGTTACAAATCTCATTGTTTTCATGAAGTCACTCTGATATTCTATAGGAGCAACACATCAAGATGTGCCCAAAAATCTGAAATTTGTGCCTATTTTTGTTGTTTCTTCAGGTTAGGTCACTTATTTTTTTTTGTACATTTATTACTTTGTTTCTACCATCTTCATAAAATTGTTAGTGTGGTTTTTGTTCACCAGGGATCCTAATCTAAAACTAGTGGAGAACACATGTTTCAAATTAAAATACAAAATGTGTAATAGTTATATATTATAGAAACCAACTATAAAATACATAAAAATGAATATATTTTTCTTCTGTATACTATGTTTTTATATTGGGGAAACAAATTATATATTGAATGAAATGCTACTCAAGTTGAATTAGCCAAAAGTTATATTTACATTCTAAATTTTATGCTTTGATCACTTTTTTATCACTGTTTTTAGTAGCATTGTTATTCAAATATGTTTTTTAAAAAAATTGTGACTCAAGAGAGTATAAATTGTTACAAATTTCATTGTTTTAATGAAGTCACTCTGATATTCTATAGGAGAAACACATCAATATGTGCCAACTCTGAAATGTGTGCATGTTTATGTTGCTTCTTAATGTTAGGTTGCTCCTTTTGTTTGTACATTTATAACTTTGCTTTTACCATCTTCTGTAAAATTATTTTTGTGGTATTTATTCACCAGGGATCCCAATCTAAAACTATAAGAGAACGTATGTTTCAAAGTAAAATACAAAATGTGTAATGGTTATATGTTGTAGAAACCAATTATAAATTACATAAAAATGAATAAATTTTTCTTCTGTTTACTTTTATTTTATATTGCATAAAAAAATTATATATTGAAGAAAACTATAATGGTTATATATTTTTGAAACTTATTACTTTTGAAGGAATCATTTGCATACTATTTGTTTTTTTTTCAACTAATACATCATTGTTTTTATTTTTTGTTTCACTTGTGAACTCATGTAAGGTTTTATCCTTGAAATTGTTTTCTGTTATTATAGTTGCACATTCTCAATTAGAACTATTTTAAAATTATCATTTTTAGTCGTTGGATTACATTTCTTGATAGTAGGAATATATTTCATATTTTCTGAATTTTGATTCATATATAGAAGAAATGGAATGTCGACATTTGAATAATGAGCTGAATTATTTTTAGTAATATATACTAAAATTATAGAAGTTATAATACATATCTTTGAGAAACATAGTCAGAATAAATCTATATATATTTATGTATTCTCAGTTAGCTTTACATTAAATTGTACAATTTTTAATTTTCTAGTTGTATTACATTTCCATATTGAAACCAATATAACAGATACTAAATTTCAATGCATATGGCATAGAAACACAGTGCATATATTTAAATAGTGAGATGTTATATCTTTAGTGATGTATTAGATGGCTACAAAAGTTGTATTAGATATATTCCATCAAGATAATGATAATAAATGTATATAGATGATGAATACTCATAAATGGAATCAATAATGTGTACATATTCCAGATTAAAAAGAATATTTCATAATGTTTATATATTATAGAAATCCATTATAAAATAAATAATAATGTATATATTTTCCAAAATGAACATATATATTTTAATTATTATTTTTTGAATAAGAAATATGCCTTACATATAGGTATATTTCATATTAGTAAATGGAAATTGTATACTGAGTATATTTATCCTGAATATCCCACCGTAGTGATATTCTTATTTCAATATATAGTGCATACTGAAATAAATAGACTACCATTAACACTTCTAATTTTTCACCATATGTATTTATTTTTCATGCCCTAATTTTAAAACTTAAATTTAATATTTTCCATTCATATTATTCATTTTTCATTTTATTATCCTTATTTCTAATTTTAACCCCAGTCCAGACATATTATAATGAGCTTGCTCTTCCTCCAGTAACTTCATACAACCTGAATTTAACAACTGCAATACATTGAAGGAAGCTAACATGGATGAATCAGCTCTGAAGTTGATGATGTTTTACCAATATCATTTTCCAGTTTCATATCATTTGTCTTTTCATTGAATATTAATTTACTGCTATTACAACATAAAGGTTTTCATTGTATGTATTATTAATTTTTTCATGCAGTCAAAAAATCATTATTATATATTTTTTTATGTATCAATATGTTCTATGAGTGATGTATTATGTGTTTACTATAATATATTAAATTTTTTAATAGAATCATTTATTCTATAGATTTTCCTTTTACTGTTTCATATAAGGATCGTATTTCCTCAACACCAACAATAATTATCATAATTATCAGAATTTTAATTGTCCATTTAAATGATGTTTTCATTCATGTATTCCAATTCTCCATACAGAAAATAAAATTATATTCCTTATAAATTATTATAAATGTTTTCTATTATATTTATGATGTCCCACCAATTATGTAACTTGAATTTCATTACTATGTACCACTAATTTTTTATTTAAATATATTCAATATTAATATTCATTTTAAACTTTGAAAAACAGTACTCATTGAAAATAAGAATTGATTCATATCACCGTGTGAATGCACGACTGAGTACTAGTTTTTTACAATTTTGTGTGTCTTATGTAATAATCTCCTTAGAATATTTGTTTTATTGATAGGTTATGCCAGTCTACACTATAATGTGAACCTCGGAATGCCAAGAAAATATTCTTAAAGTTTTGTTATATGGTCTAAATACATTAGTCTAACAAGACATGGTTATCATCTGATTATGAGGTATAATTAAACCATAAGCACTGGGAGTTCTTCTCAAAAAGTTATCACTCGGTGATCTTCAAGTGGTGGAGATGATGATGATAGACCCAATAATTGGAATTCCATGTACTATGTCATTGGAAATTTCTATTTTTAGGCATGTGTAATGGTTCTTATACATGATATTACTATTGATTTATATCATGAATCGTGTACTTAGATGCATGATAGAAACCTTAACATATATACTCTTGGTTAAGTATCTTGTTTTAGCTAAGTCGTGAGTTTTTTTACATTAACTAAATGATCAAGATATAATTTGTCACTTTCAAGTGTTGGAAGAAGATATCACTAGCTCTTTAATTGAGATGAAAGTGCTTGAGAAAAATCCATTGCCATAGTTTCTATAGAAAAGTTCATTTTAATAATTTAAAGAAATATAGATTGATAATTAAGAGATGATGACGTATGCATGCATCTTTCTAGATGAGATATCCTCTAATAAGTATTATAATACATAGATAAACTTCTTAGGAAGTTTTTCATTGATATGTAATTTTTCTTTTTTTTATAGAGGGGAGATGTGTTACTAGATACAAATCTTGGACTATTGATTAGACTCATAGCCAAAGAGAAAGAGGCCTAGAGGGTTTCACATTAGTATTCAAAAGTTCACTAGAATTAGTCAAATTTGATTTTTTATAATAGATGTGGTCTTAATTTGTAGATTAATGTATATTCAAGTTGTGTTAATCAAAATTCAATCCCAAGTTATTATTAATCAGGAATAAGGGAGTTTCATTTGTATTTTTCACAATATTCAAAAGTTTTGATAATTGGGATAAATAATTATTTATTTAATGGGAAAGAGCATGAACTAAGTGAACGGTCCAAGTCCATGCAATTATTTAATTGGATTAATTATTACATGGAATTTTTTAATTACATCACATAATTAATTATTAGTTTATTAAGAGTTAGATTAAATAATATTAATTGACATCAAAGTTATTTACTTATCAATAAAACAATATATTATTATTATTATTATTGATAAATTAAATAATTATTAATTACATAGTGTTTATTTTTGTAGTAAGAAAAAGAAGAGGGACCTTTTTATAGTTTTCTTATCATTAAAAATGGGTCAATTATGATTATCTTCTTACATCCCTCAATCACACTTAACATGGAATTAAGAGATCCATTTTCCAAAATTCTAGCAAGCCCTATAGAGAATCAAAAAATGCATCTACAATCAAGACAAGAATTTTAGAGTGATCACAGTTCTATATGCTAGCACCTAATGGATCAATGCCATCATCCAATGATTTTTGGAGAATGCATCGATATCAATAAAGAAATTCATGTTCAAATACTTGAAGAAATGGTGGAAAAAACATCATGTGGGGGTCAAATTTGATGAAAAATTATCAATATAATTATCAATTTTAATATTTGATCATAAAATAAGTGCATATATCTTATTCTTGGGATCTATGTATCCAGATTTGAAATAAAATTTAAATATAATACTCCACCATGGATGCTTCCTCTATATCTAGATCCTTCGCAAATGGTCACCATCAAGGGTTGCATGGAAGTGACTTTTAGTGGGGGAGTTTAGTTTCCAATTAAATAATGTGAAACCAATATTTTGGAAGTTTTTTTAATTTTTTTAGAAATCCATATTTGAGAGTGGTAGCACATAAAAAGGAAGTAATTAAAAAAACTATTTTATAAGGAAAAGTAGTCCTTCATGAGTAAAGAGCGCAGGCATCATGTGAATTGAAAAAATATGTCCTTAAGTTTGTGAGACATGGAACAAGTACAAACTGATGGGTTTCAGTGGGGATAACACTTATTAAAAAACAATAAAAAAAATAAACCAAAACTAAATATTCCATAAGATCGTTCCATTCATATTGGACATAATATATAAATGAATAATGGTATACCTTTTTCTATATCAATTTGAATCTGTCTAATCACTTTCACATGATCTTTATAATGATCATTGTGAAGAATTCAATGGACTCTTTCCTTCTCATGTATACATGAACGAATCTCCCAACATTTAGAAAGTATCCCCTATTCCTCTTAATTTCTAGAACCTTGAGTAAAATAGAAAGAGATAGAAAGAGCAAGAGAATGTGTTTAAGGAGAGTTTCAATGATAGAATCACTGTATTTTATACAATATCCACAAACCAAGAACCTGTTTATATAGGCCATCCAAGGACACTCCTTGGAAACCAAATTTGTATCTTACTAAGTGGGGTGATTTGTAAATGGTTCATAGGTTAGAACTCCTTGTCACCACAGACTCTTAAATGTTTAACATCTAAATATTTTTTTGGGATGTTCAAACTACTCTAGATTATCATTGTATGATAACAAACCAAACATGATATCTTAGAGTAGGATAATATGGTCAAACCATGTGTTATTTCACGCACAATTAACTTTTAATTCCAAGAGAGTATAACAATGTAAGAGTAAGGGAGAAAGTGTTGCAAGACAAGTGCACCACCCCATAAAAAGACATCACAATCCGGAGGTAAGGACCCAGTGCAATTATAAATAATGAATATACTGGTACTCCCTTTTCTTGCCAAGGTGTTTGCAACAAAGTTATCTTCCCTCCAAATATGTCTCACCTCAATGCCCTGATCCAAAATCAACCTACACTTCTTGCAGTAGTGTCATGAACCAACCTGATTCAACCCTAAACCGGTTACCTGAGCCGGTCCGCAGTAAGGCTCGAAAGGCGTTCCCGATCCCCACGGGCTGACAACTAGTGATGGACATCAAAACTAACATGTCGGAACGATTTAGACCATAAATGAAAGACAAATAAATAAAAGAAGAAAAACTGAACAACACAGAAAACTACTAACAGCGGAAAGAAGATAAACTGCACATACCTCCATGTGACCTTCTAGGTCACCACCCCACCAAAGACCAACCTTGCTCCAATAATGAGCAACTAAGCCATGAGAACCTGAGCAAAGGGAGCATGCAACTGAAATGATAAAATAGGCATGAGCCCCGAAATGCTCAGTAGGGATGTCGAGAATAAACCACTGAATCCAAGTATTTCCTTTCCCAAAACAGACCAATGACACTAATTAGAGAATACAGTTATAAAAATAAGGTTTTCCATAAGTTTACAAAACAACACACAACACATTTCATTCACAAACTAAATGCCATTTTGAAATCAAAATTTCAAAACTAAGAAAACCATGGCAGTGCAATGAGGAACCAGATAAACAGTGCAAGCAAAGATCCTAGTACAATCGAAAGTAAAAAAAAGTAATGTAAATAATAACCATGGGTGATCCTAAATATCCCTAGACAACCCATGTACGTACTCGGTTTGGAACCACCTATCGGCGTACGGTGAAGCCTCTAAGTCAATAACCAACTAGCTTCCCTAACCTGGCCTCACTAGTTGCACATCCCTCCTGGTTTATCTACAACTCCAGGGGGTATTAACCCGTATAATCAGGGCTAGCAAGAAACTGTCACTCGATCATCTAAAAGACACCCAGGAACTCATGGTAAAAGTATACTGTGTAAGTGAGAGGCTCTCGTACGCATGACTCACCTTACCTGTCGCCACCACACTTGTCAACCCCAAACACGAACACCAATATACGAATACCCCTAAGGGAAATCCCTCCTATAAAGGTGCCCCATATATGCATATATACCAAACATCATTAAGGTGACAATTGGGTTGTCACATCATATCTATATCAAAACCATTTTTAAAAAAAAAACATTTAAAACTCCAACCGGGCTCACACAATTTCCAAACCACATCCTTTACTAAAAATTTAGACAAACATCACCTTTGAGTTCAAAGTTCCAAATGGGCCTTTAAACTCGACATAATTAAATGTCTTCCCAAAACATCATACCAACACCGCTTTTATAATTACAAATCCAAACAGGTCTTTAAACTGAGCATTCACCAAAACCCACATGAAGAGACAAATGGGCACACCCTCTAAAGCCTCCAATTTAAACCATTTTTAGAAACCACACGAAAGACCCCAACACCATTTAGAAGACGAGAACCGTTTAGGAAACCAAGGATTGAAGGAAAATACCAATTCAAGTCCTCATCTTCATTTGGAGACATGTCCAAAGAGTTACTCAATAACCATTTCCATAAAACACCAATTGCTTTAAAAAAACATAACCAACCATCCACATTATTTTAGGGGACATGAAACAATCCCCCCTTAAAACCACAAAGCCCTTTCCAAAACACTTTAACACATATAACAAACTATATCATTACAAAAAAGTACACCAAACCAAATGAACAACCAACAAATATCCACACAACATTGCGTGGGATAAATATTTCTCCAAAAACCCTCAATTTCACAATATAAGATCATTATCATTTAAAATAATTTCCCTAGGTTCCATAACTAGACATTGCACACAAATCGGTTTGAAAACCTATTTTTTGATAAAGCAAACCAACTCCAAAATGCTATATCAAGTTGAACATGGGTGTCATAGAGGTGTGAACCAAATTTATAAATGTAATTAAAAATCCAAACATCAAAGGAATGCCTTAGGAAAGTAATACTTGGAAACACCTACCTCAAAAACGAACTGGGTCATGCCGAACACTTTGGCACCTGACGACTTAGGCGGTGACCACTCATACCTGGCCCACACTCGCATGCACATACCTATATATATATATATATCCATAATCCAATGCACGTATTCCCCATGCCATGAGGGAATATATACATGGAGGACATATATATATTATATATACATACCTTGAGTATATGTGTGTGCGCCCTCTTTCATTGACTAAAATTCACTATAACATCAAAAGGTACCTAAAATTAAGGCAGAAAAGACCAACACACCTCTAATTAATTTACCAGGTACTCATATACACCATAAGACACTAAATTGGATGGTGCAAAGCCATACAAAAAGAATAAAACCTCACCTCGGATGGCGATGGCGAACCAAAACACCTCGCCTTCTGTGGAGAACGTTGAAACTCGCACAAAAAGGACCTGATTGGCCTTCCGCACAACCTAACATAGGAAGAAACAAAGAAAAATTGGTTAACCCTAACCCTAGGGTTCAGCCAATCCATACAAGAAGACAGGAAGAGGGGAAAATCAGTCGGAATATAGAGAAGAGAGGGAGGAGAATACTTACCTTGAGGAGCCGACTGCATAACCGGGAGGAATTCGGCCGAAATTGCTGGAGGAAGAGAAGGTCGGGGGAGAAGTGGTGCGCCGAATCTCAACCGGGTCGCACAAGCATGAGCCGCCGGATGGGAGGAGGTCGGTTGTGCAGGGAGAAGCCGCCGGAGGGAGGTGGCTCGCGATAGGGTTCCGACCAAGGGATAAGGGAGGGGATCTGTGTGCGTCGAAGGAGAAGGGAGCGGAGGGAGGTGCACCTCACGTGACACGGGAAGGAGAAGAGGAAAAGAGTAGAGAAAAAAAGAGAGAAATAAAAGAGGAAAAGAAGAAAAAAAGAGGAAAAGGAAATAAATAAATAAATAAATAACCTAACTTTAAAATAATAATAATAATAATAATAATAATAATAATAATAATATCAATAATTAATCAACATCATTATTATTATTAAAACTCTTAACTTTTATTTTATTTCCATATTTTAATTTCATTTCATTTTTATTTATTTTTGAACATAAGCAGCACACACGGTTTACCAGCAGGCAAACGCACGGTTGAGAAAACCACACTCCAACCGTGCCAAATGGCACTGACGGATGACAGACCCTCACGCATGGTTGTCGCATGATTATCCTTAACCGCGCGCAATGTTGAAATAGTGGGTGCCCTATACCCAACTATGTCGTACTTTTGATTACAATATCATGTGTACAATTGGTTATACATGATGTCATCTTGCCATTATAATGTAGATATTTCTGCATCAACTATATAATGGTAATGTTCAAAGATTAATTGTCGTTTTGAGAGTTTATAGTAGATCTCAGGCTATAATGAGAACCTTGAGATACCATGACATTAATCTTAAATATATGTTCTATAGTCTAGATACATCTTACTGACTGGACATAGTAGATGATTGACTATTAAGTGCTGGGGGATCATAAGCATTGAGACATCTTCTCATGAAGTTCACACTTGGTGATCTCTAGTAGTGAGATCGTGAGGACAGACCCGCCAATAAGAACACCACATGTTTCAGGTGTCATCGGTTGTTCCTATCTACAGACATGTGTATTGGTCTCTTGAATTGAGACCATTAGCAATGTGTACCATTTGATTATGTACTTTGATACAAGGCAAAAACCATGATATTGAAATCGTGGCAAGGTAGCTTGTGTCGGGAGTGTCGTTGGTGGTATGTCATTGGTTGAATGGTCAAGAGAAGATTTGTTGCTTCCGAGTTTAGGAAGTTGTATATCTCAGGCCTGGTTGATCAGGATGATGCTTCCTTCATAAGTCTTTGGCCAAAGCAGTACAAAGACAAATCCATCTGTACATATCATCAAATAATAAAGCAAGAAAATAACGATGACACAAGTGTGCATCTTGCTTTATGAGATATTTAATGAAAAATAGACTATAGTACATGGTCAGTGTTCGTAGGATGTTTGTCGTTGCTATGACAATCCTTATCTCTTTAGGGGCCATGATGGGTTGCTAGACTTCGCTCTTGGTCTATGGATTTTATTCACTGCTATCGAGATAAGGGTCTAGAGGGTCACACACAATAGCGTATTCAAGAATCTATCATATTCAGTTGAATAGGTATATGGACATAGTGGGCCCCACCATGGGGTCCGAGCGTTGTCCAAGTTATCAATCACCAAAAGAATTAAATAAATTCATTAATATTCAAGTTATGAATATTTGGGATTGAATTTATTTAATGTATTTACAGGTTTAGTAAATACGGGAAAATATTAATCGAACTAATATTATTTTAATATTCAAGGTTCGTTTAATATTAAGCGGGACAGGGAGTCGAGTTAAATGGCTTGGGTTTTATCACGTAATATATTTTATATATATTACATGTATGTGATAAAATAATAAATAGTTTTGGTGTAGTTTAGTCTGTCAAAATTATTTATTTAGTGTATGTTGAAATAAACGAGGGCTGGGGAACCCAACCGGGTATTTCTCAACTCCATTATAAATATAAGAGGAGGCTCTCACTTATATTGTGCAATTCACTATTCACTCATTTCATGGAGTGAAATCCATAGCCTCTCTCTTCTCCCGCTCTCTAGAGAGAGAAGCTCTTGATCCAAGGAGCTTGGATCAAGATCTCCCTCAAGCATCGAAGACGTCTCGATGCAATGATCGTCAGGACGTCGAAAACGTTGTCGGATCTCTGGACTAGCACCTATAATTCGACGATCGACGTTCCTGTAGGTTTTTGGAGCACGTGTGGACGATCTAGAGGGATCCTGCTATGGATCCTTCAAGCGATGATCGCCATCGACGGGTTGCAGTCTAACACGGCTTCGGATTTGAAACAGATACGTTTTCATTTTTATTTTGTGCTTCTTATAATTTACATGGGATCATCAGACCTCTCTGGGGCTCGGATCGTCGGCGTCGACAAGTATCATCAATCCGCCGATGAAAATTTTAAAATATCCGGCCCAACGGCTTCCGCTGTGGGCCCCGGAACCTAACACGCAACCCGTGCTCAGTACCCCTCTTCGCTTGAAAATTTTAAAATTTAACCCATACCGACATGAAATCAAAAGCAATGATAAAAATAATTTAAAATAATTAAAATAATTAATTTGTTTGAGGTCGAGGTGTGAGACTTTCTGCCCCCAGAAAGTCACTCAGTCAAACGAGGAATCAAACTCAAGCTCGAAATTGAACAAGGGCAATGAAACCACGAACTCGGGGTGACCTTTCATTCTACCATTCACACCCGACCAATCAATAAGAATCCACATCACAAGAATGAGGGGAGAATACGCGAGGGGGTTATCCCAACCATAAGAAATCAACGAGTACCGACCAACGCAAAAAGAAACCACTACAAGACCCATGGTGGGTCTCCACACTATTTAAGAACCAACCATCTTAGACAAACTCTGGGAACTTCCAGCACTAGCCAACTGTAGAACTACCAACACGAACCGAAGCTAGAACCCCCGGCACGGACCAACCCCGGAACTCTCGCACAGACCAAACACCACCACGAAGGGCCCTGATGAATAGAAAAACCCAAAGGTAGAATCGAGTCAAACTGTGTTTTTTCACATCTACGGGACAAAAGCAACTCCAAAACGAGCACAACTGAAAACTAAAACTCGAACCACAAAGAGACCACTTTTCAAGGGTTCTCAACCCTAAGGCATGATTACGACTACGAAGGTTCACAAGGACACAAGGCCACCAAAACTTTCACAACCAAAAGGGAATTTTCAAAAACAAATACCACAACGAGGAAATGAGGCCTCTAAGCCTTTTACGGTGAAACAGAACCTTCAAAGATTGAAGATGCTATAATGGAGACTTAAATTGTCCTGTTCCAGCACCAGAGACAAAAGTCAGACCAAGGTCCTCCACACTCCCTGTGATTCCTGACTACGTGAAGAGCTTCACTCTGAGAGTTGTGGTTGGAGCTCTGATGTCTTGAAGCATTTGTTACCCCGCAGTTAGGAGCAGACGTCCTCCGGCCAAGACTTTCTCCTCTAAATGACGCCACTTGCAGAACTTCCCCAAGTGACCCAAATAGCCACAACATCGGCAAGCATCCATAGGATTTTCACAAGACGACATTCTAATTCCTGAACCGGCTCACTAATGGAAAACAGTCGAACAAATTGAAAAATCAGGGACCATACCCAATGAAGGATACCTTTTCGAAATAGGCTCCTCTAGCACACTCCTATCACCAATTAGGGAACCTTCACGAGCAACAAGAGACACCGAATTGCCAACTACCCATGCTCCGAAAACCAACTCAGTTGAAAACACTTTATCCACCATCTTTCCAAACCGATCTTCTGACGCTGCCTCCAAAGAAAAGGAAACCAGCTCCTCAATCTGGTCAACAAGAGACCTTTCTGAACGCTCAAGAGCCCGGTCACATTCCTCGCCTTTACCTCCTAAGATACACATCACTAGATGAAAGTGGTCTCAAACACTCACCATGACATCCCAACTTGTGACGACACTGGGAAAACCACCCTACACCGGTCCAGGTTCAGACCTCCAAACAAACTCAAAACAGCTTGAACCCTCCTCGCTTCGGGGGTTCCTGAAAACACTTTCAACTTCCTCAAGCCACTTCGTTACTTCTAACAAACCTCGATCGCCACAGAAAATGGGCAACAACCAAAATGAACTCAATCCCACCACTCCACTAGGAGTCTGGGCAAGGCAAAATACCAAAAAATGCAAGAAACATCTGGGACCTTTCTGGGTGGAAAAATTCAAATAAAAAAAGAATACAAAATGAAATCAACACCCAACCAAATCTCATCAAAAAGGGACATCACCAACCAAACACAAAACTCATAGACCAACACATCACAAAAAAAATCGAATCCGGATCAAATCTCAACCAAAATAAAACCACAACAACATCACAAAACAAGCCAAGGATCCACTTTTGAAAATCACAATTTTCCAAATTCACGCACTTTCAAATTTAACCCCCTTTTGAAATCAAAAATAATTTCCCATTTCAAAGATCATTCCAACACATCCACTTGAAAGTTCTAAACACCATCACACGTTTCCCTTTAGAACCACAAATCTATTTAAAAATGAAGCTTCATTTTATCAGAAACTGTTTTCCTTTTCAAAAACAACTTTGAAAAACAAGATCAATCTTTGATTTTCAAATACTCACCCATGGTATCCTATAAACCGTCACATATGTTTCATCCCCACTTTCGCTTATATCATCCACACATACATGTCAACATGCACTTTCCCTACACACGCACGTATGTAAACGTCCATAAGGATCACCAAGGGTCACACATACCCTTTTTCCGTCAAAACTAAGAATTTTCAACTTAACTATCATTTCACATTTTATAAAACTCTTCAAAATTCAAAACAGTTTCCCTTCCATTCTCAAAACAACCCAAGGTTTTCATTTTTGAAATCCAACCTTTGCAAATCAAGCCTCATTTCATAACTCAAGAAAGAACCCCAAACCCAACTCAAACCACTACTAAGAACAAACAAAAGCTACTCAAAACCATCTTAAATTCACACAACCAAAATCAAACCAAGCACCATCCATGCCAAAATAACAAAAATAGGGAACTAGTGGTTATGCATAACTCGGCTACATGGTTTAGCAGACCATGTTCCAAGCACCAACCACTAGGAGTGTCTCAAATGTACACTCGAGCTCCACATGGGTCGCTACTCCATGTAAGTTCATCGTGCAACACCGGCTCACTCCCTTAGTCATCTCCCATCAACACAAACCAAAACCAAAGACTCAAATCCCAAACTACCCCTGGAAACTCAAGTATCAGAATGAGCAAGAGTTTGTGACTCTCTTCCCGTACCTACCTCTCGAGTCCCAATATTCCTAGTCTCTAACTACCGGACACCCCAAATAACAACGGCCTCCTCTGATACCATTTTTTCATGAACCAACCAAAGTTGACCCTGAACCGGTTACCCGAGTTGGTCCGCGACAAGACTCAAAGGGTGTTCCCGATCCCCACAGGCTGACAACTAGTGACAGACATCAAAACTAACATGTAGGAACTATTTGAACCATAAATGAAAGACAAATAAATAAAAAAAGAAAAACTGAACAACACAAAAAACTACTAACAATGGAAAGAAGATAAACTACACATACCTCCATGTGACCTTATAGGTCACCACCCCACCAAAGACCAACCTTGATCCAATAATGAGCAACTAAGGCAGGAGAACCTAAGCAAAAGGAACCTATAACTGAAATGATAAAATAAGCTTGAGCACCGAAATGTTCAGTAGGGATGCCAAGAATAAACCACTGAATCCAAGTATTTCCTTTCCCAAAATAGACAAATGACACTAGTTTGAGAATACGGTTATAAAAATAGGGTTTTCCATAAGTTTACAAAACAACACACAACACATTTCATTCACAAAATAAATGCCATTTTGAAATCAAAATTTCAAAACTAAGAAAACCAGGGCAGTGCAAAGAGGAACCAGATAAACGATGCAAGCAAAGATCCTATTACAATCGAAAGTAAACAAGCAATGTAAATAATAATCATGGGTGATCCTAAACATCCATAGACAACCCCTAAACGTACTCGATTCGGAACCACATATCGGCATAGGGTGAAGCCCCCAAGTCAATAACCAACTAGCTACCCTAACCTGGTCTCGCTAGTGGCACATCCCTCCTGGCCTGTCTACAACTCCAGGGGGTATTAACCCGTCTAATCAGGGCTGGCAAGCAACCGTCACTCGATCATCTAAAAGACGCTCAAGAACCCATGGTAAAAGTAAACTGTGTAAGTAGGAGGCCCTTGCATGTGTGACTCACCTTACCTACCACCACTGCACTTGCCTACCCCAAATAGGAACACCAATATAAGAATACCCCTAAGAGAAATCCCTCCTATAAAGGTGCCTCATATACACATATATAACAAACATCATTAAGGTGTCAACCGGATCATCACGTCATGTCCATATCAAAACCATTTTAAAAAAACATTTAAAACTCCAACCAGGCACACACAATTTCCAAACCACATCCTTTACTAAAACTTTAGACGAACATCACCTTTGAGTTCAAAGCGCCAGACGGGCCTTTAAAATCAACATAATTAAATGCATTCCCAAAACATTATACCAACACCGCGTTTATGATTAAAAAGCCAAACAGGTCTTTAAATCGAGCATTCACCAAAACCCACATGAAGAGCCAAACGAGCACACCCTCTAAAGCTCCAATTTAAACCATTTTTAGAAACCACAAAAAAGACCCCAACACCATTTAGAAGACAAGAACTGTTTAGGAAACCAAGGATTCAAGGAAATGCCAATTTAAGTCATCATCTTCATTTGGAGACACATCCAAATAGTTACTCAATAACCATTTCCATAAAACACCATTTGCTTTAAAAAAACATAACCAACCATCCACATTATTTTAGGGGACATGAAACAATCCCCCCTTAAAACCACAAAGCCCTTTCCAAAACACTTTAACACATATAACAAACTATATCATTACAAAAAAGTACATCAAACAAAATGCACAACCAACAAATATCCACACATCACATGGGATAAACATTTCACAAAAAACCCTCAATTTCACAATAGAAGAGCATTATCATATAAAATAAACACCCTAGGCGCCATAACTAGACATTGCAAACAAATCGGTTTGAAAACCTATTTTTGATAAACCAAACCAACTCCAAAATGCTATATCAAGTTGAACATGGGTGTCATAGAGGTGTGAACCATGTTTATAAATTTAATTAAAAATCCAAACATCAAAGGAATGCCTTTGGAAAGTATTACTTGGAAACACCTACCTCAAAAAGGAATTGGGTCATGCCGAACACATTAGCACTTGACGACTTAAGCGGCAACCACTCATAACCGGCCCACACTCACATGCACATACCTATACATATATACATATATCCATAATCCAATGCATGTATTCCCCGCACCATGAGGAAATACGTACATGGAGGACATATATATATTATATATATACATACCTTAAGTATATGTATGTGCGCCCTCTGTCGTTGACCAAAATTCACTATAACAACAAAAGGTACCCAAAATTAAGGCGGAAAAGACCAACGCACCTCTAATTAGTTTACCAAGGACTCATATAAACCATAAGATACTAAATTGGATGGTGTGAAGCCATACAACATGAATAAAACCTCACCTCGGATGGCGACGACGAACCGAAACAACCCGAAACACCTCACCTTCTACAACGAACACCGAAACTCGCACAAAAAGGACCTGATGGGCCTTCTACACAACCTAACATTGGAAGAAACAAAGAAAAATCGATTAACCCTAACCCTATGGTTTGGATGATCCATACAAGGTGACAGGGAGAGGGGAAAATCAGCTAGAATAAAGAGAAGAGAGGGAGGAGAACACTTACCTTGAGGAGCCGACCGCATAACCGGGAGGAATCCAACCGAAATCTCCAAAGGAAAAGAAGGTCGAGGGAGAATTGGTGCGCTGAATCTCAACCGGGGCATTGAGCAAGAGCCACCGAATGGGAGGAGGTTGGTCGTGCAAGGAGAAGCCGCTGGAGGGAGGTGGCACGCAGTAGGGTTCTGACCAAGGGAGAAGGGAGGTAATCTGTGCGCATCAAAAGAGAAGGGAGAGGAGGGAGGCGTACCTCGTGCAACACAGGAAGAAGAAGACGAAATGAGAAGAGAGAAAAAAAGAGAAAAAAATAGAAAGAAAAGAGGAAAAGAAGAAGAAATAAAGAAGCAAATGAAATAAAGAAAAAATAAAAATAAAATAAAACCTAACTTTAAAATACTAATAATAATAATAATATAAATAATAATAATAATAATAATCATTATTAATTTTAAAACTCTTAACTTTTATTTTATATCCATATTTTATTTTCATTTAATTTTTATTTTATTTTTGAACATAGGCAACCTGCGCGGTTTACCAGCAGACAAACGCACAATTGAGAAAACCACGCTCCAACCGTGCCAAATGGCATTGACGGACGACAGACCCTCATGCACGATTGTCGCAAGATTATCCTTAACCGTGCACAACCTATGCACAATACCCCTCTTCGCTTGAAAATTTTAAAATTTAACCCATACTGACCTGAAATCAAAAGCAATGATAAAAATAATTTAAAATGATTAAAATGATTAAGTTGTTTGAGGTCAGGATGTGACATGTGGTAAGTTAAGTCCCATGAGGTTCTTGTTTTCTCCTAAAGAAGATCCAGATGAATCTTGGAGTCAAATTCCACCATAAAAGTAACAATTTCATAAAAGTTGCACAAATTGATTGCATTGAACATCGCTCGAGCCTCCGCACCGATATAATTTCCTGATCCATAAGGAAAACACTGAACTAAATAATCATCGAGCCACTTTAATCACCAACCAGACCACCTCCACACATCACTCCCGCAATACAGGAGTTATCGACGTTCAGCTTTCGACCACTATCTATGGGGAATCCAATGGACCCATCTCTCTAGATGTTTGAAAACTATTGCCTCAGTAGGCGAAGTTAGATGCAGAAACCATCCCCTGAGAGACAAAGAAAGTGTCCTATCTTGACAAATAAACACAAGATCAGCCACAAGCGACCTCACCCGAACCTGAAGGAAGTTGATTAAGTAGTATTTTCCTTCTCTAACTCTATTCCCAGCCCCCCATAACACCCAGTACACAACAGAAAGGACTATGCCATGGATTTCCATTTCCTTGCAATTCTGAACTACCCCTTGAAACCATGCCTCCAAGAAATTCATCAATGAGTCTACTCTCATAGAAAAACCCATGCATCGACTGGTATAATCCCATATACTATTGGCGCATTCCCCTTTGGAAAAGAGGTGCCACGCGGTTTCGAAGCTCGGCGCCTCACATCACATGCAGCGTGAGAACAAGGAGATTCCCTTTCTTTGTACATTTTCATCTGTGGGAATGGCCTTATTAATTAAATTACAAACCAGAAAGTTCATTTTTTTCCATCATTTTATTGCACCATAGCATACTATCCCATAGTCCCACACGTAACTTGCATGTATCCACGCATGATAATCCAGGCTGTTGAAGCCTTCGGTTTACAAATCCGAGAAAACACAACGGTTAGGATCCTATGTAAGCATAATGTCGCCAAATAATGTATTCTGATCCTTATTGAGCATTGAGTTGATAATATTGTGGAAGTTCAAATCTTTAGAAAAAGACGACTCTGGCACTAGGGACCCTGGGAAGAACATCATCCAATCCACCTAATTATCATTCCAAAAAACTAATGTCTCGATGGCCCAAAACCCACCAAATGTTCTAATTGAGTGTATCCATATGAGCCATCATACATCACACAAGCCCGAAATTCATACCTGAGTGAGATGGACACCCTTTCTAATTCGTCTCATGCATGCATTTCATAAACTTAGCCCAGAAAGAGTTACCATCAATGATATCCCAAGCTAACCTCACTTACATGCACGACATGGACTCTAACACACTTCACAATCTGATACCCCCCCCCCTCCTCGACCGATCTTTCCATCCTTTCCCATGAATCCCAATGACATTTTCCTCCCTGGTTGGCATCCCATATTAAGGTCGTCATAATTTTCTAGTTGATGGTCCCCTTGGGTGCTTTGATCACTGATAGAACATGGGTATGTATGTGAGGATGTTATTAACTAGAGTGACTCTTCCTCCAAATGATAAAAATGGTTCTTCTAATTTTGAATATGTCTGATGATTCTACTATTAATACCTTCAAAGAAATACTTCTTAATCCCGCCATATGTTCTCCAAGGTAGTCCATTAGAAGGTTACATATTTGGATCTACAGTCTATCCTGTATGGCCTTCTCGCGCCTGAGAAAGTATATATATATATACACACACTAATTTTTCCATAGATAATTCAATGCCCACTCCCGAATCCATATTCATCCATGATCTTAATGAATCTGTTAATTGAATTCATTTCATTGATAAAAATAGCATGTGGTCTGCAAACATGAGGTGAGACACGACTCCGGCCCCTGATCTATCATTTAAAGGCTTTATCATCCCTTCATCAATACTCCACTTCACATTCCTGGAGAGCACATCCTATGCCATTATCAAGAGGCTCGGCGACACAGGTCCTCCTTGCCAGAGACCACGCACGGGTTTTAAGAACTCAAAGACCTTCCCCGTAATCAAAATAGTGATCAATGGAGAAGCATAACACCTAATGAATAAATCACACAACCATTCCCAAAAGCCAAATCATCTCATGGAATTCATAATAAATCCCCACTCCATATGATCATAGGCCTTTTCAATATCCACCTTGATCATTATATTGGATCCAAATGACCTGATGTTGATAACATCCACCAATTCATTAGAAATACCAATCTCCCCATGAATGCTTTGTCCTTGAATGAATCCATGTTGCCCCTCCAAGATGATCCTTGGAAGAACCTTCCCCAGTATTTTGTATTGTATATTGGAAATAATTTTGTAAGAGAAGTTTTGTCACGACCCGTCCCCCGGGGCCGGTGTCGTGACTACCACAAGCTTGTCTTCCATAGGCCAGATGCTGGCGACTAGCACCGAAAGACATACTCTCTAAAATGGGAAGGCATTGTCTTTAATCCTGTACAAACACACAGTCCAAGAACACAACAAAAAGCAACTGTGAAGTAAACTGTTGTAGTAAAAGAGTGCTAAAAGTAAAAGGGACCGGAATACAAGCCCAACTGTAAAGGTAAAAGTACAACTGAAAATACAATACAACTGAAAGAAAAAGGAAAACAGTTATTGGGTCGTCCTCTTAGGTTCCTACCCGAAGGGTAGGTACAGATCGCCTCCTCAGCACTCCACGTCTGTTCGTCTCCTCTGCGTCACGTCACACCGAATGGTCCTCCTCCGTGCACCGTCCAGTCCTAGCTCCCTTAGCCTCGATCAACATTGTATGTCATCTGCACCAAACACAACAAGGTGCGGGCGAACCCCGTGCAAGGGTGAGTATAACAATACTCAGTAGAGACCCCAAAACCCTCGTAGGTCTCCTAGAGTTCCACAAAGGAAAAACCACAAAGCAAGACATCAACTCTACTTAGGCAGATGCCCATACATATACCCAAGTTATCAAGATATACTCATATCATACATGAGGGAAGGACACCACGAAGGTAGAAGTACCACACAAGTAACACCACGAAAATAACTCCACAAAGGTAACTCCAAGAAGGTAGAAGTACCACACATGTAACACTACAAAGATATAAGTACCACATAGGTAATACCACGAAGACAATACCACAAAGGCAGAAGTACCACACAGGTGACACCATGGAGATAGAAGTACCACACAGGTAACACCACGAAGATAGAAGTATCACACAGGTAACACCACGAATACGATATCACAAAGGTAGAAGTACCACACAGGTAACACCACGAAGCTAGAAGTACCACACAGGTAACACCACGAAGATAGAAGTACCACACATGTAACACCACGAAGACGATACCACAAAGATAGAAGTGTCACACAGGTAACACCACAAAGCTAGAAGTAACACACAGCTAACACCACAAAGATAGAAGTATCACACAGGTAACACCACGAAGATAAAAGTACCACATAGGTAACACCACGAAGATAGAAGTACCACACAGGTATAGTACCACGTAGCATAACCTCAATCACAAGCACAAAGTAAAGACAACTCACAAAGAGTCTCAACTCAAACCAGGTTTTCAGTGAAGTATAGAAGTACAGATGATTAGTCGTGAAGCTAGATCATCTTATTCTGTCAAGAGGCACTACTTCGGACCATATAGAGTTTAACCCACATAGGATCGATAGGTACTAACCCCCGCAAGGATCCACACAGGATATGACCCACCCAGAGTCGATAGGTAACTAACCCCCGCTGAACCCACACCGGATCAGTATGCACTGACCCACACAGGATGACTGAGCACTAAACTCCGCATGATTTGTCTCCAACCTCCGTCTCACTACCAGCCACTGGATTCCTCGCACCTCGTGCGCTTGAGTTCCGTAGAATCTTCCCTCGAGATATCGGTCATACCTCGATCGTCGCTAAGCTCCACAAAGGAGTAACCCAAAGGACCGACATGTCGTAAGGGTTCCAACGTGACAGATGGTGCGTCAATCAGACATCCGGTCAGTGAGTTATAAGCGTTTTAGCTTCGGGGGCCAGGTTGGATTCGGGTTCGATCCAACCCGGTCGTACTCCAACTGTCTCCAAAACTCAAGAGGAGTATACCAAAAGGACCTTCTCAATCCAAGGATCCCAACGCCGCAGATGGTTCGTCAAACGGGCGTCCGATTTTCAAGATATGGTCCTATATACGATTCTGGGCCCGGTTAGGCCCGGGTCCGGTCAGACTGACCCGGCCCAACCCGGTCTGGCCGAGATCTAGCCCGGCTCGCAGGGGGGCTTCAAGGGCGGCCCGGCCAGAATAGGGCGGCCCGCAAAGGGGTGTCCTGGCCAGAATAGGGCGGCGGCCTAGTCCAGGGGTGGCGGCTGTTGGTTCGGATGAAACGGAGGAAAGATGGCAAGAGGGGGGGTGAATTGCCTTTTAAAATTAATTAACAATTTAAAAATCAAAGTGAAAGTGCAGCGGAAATAAAGAGGCAATCACACAAGAAATTGATAACGGAGTTCGGCCAAAACCCGGCCTACGTCTCCGCTCCCAACTCAACCGTTGAGAGATTCCTACCGCTTGCTTTTCAATGGTTTTAGCAAGAAACCCACTAGGCTTTGAGGTAGCACTAGGACCTATTACAGCTTGCTTTTGTGGTTAAGCAAGAACCCACTTGCTTTTGATGGTTGAGCAAGAACCCACTAGCCTTTTTAACGGGTGAAGGCTAGCTCACCGTGACACAAGCCTTTTAAAAGGGAAGGCTTGAAGAAACCTCTTCACACCTTAATGGTGGTGTGAGAACCCAAAGAAAGGGAGATGAGAAAAGAGTTTGGGGTTTGTAGGCACAAACCCAATTTTAAAGCTCAAAATGAATAAAACACTAAAAACCGTAATTGGAGAAGTCTTGGGCGCCTTTGATTGATTGGAGATGTTGAAGGACGCTTCCAATCTTCTTTGGAGGAGCTCCTTGGGTGTGGAAGTTGTTGGAGCTAGGTGGGTTCCTTTGAGGAAGTCCGCCGGAGGTACGCCAAATGATCAAAAATATGTCTGTTGGCTTCGTATATGTTCCGGTAGGTGTCCGGGGCTTCCTTGGCCTTTATTTATAGGCATGGAACCCTTGGGGAGGCTTCGGAGCCGTTGGAGAGGCTTAAAGAGCCGTTGGGAGCCAAGTGGGCCAGCCTGGTCAAACTGCAACGGCTAGTTTGACTGGCTCCACCGGCTGGCCGGTACAGTCCCACCGGCTGGCCGGTGTGTGCAAAAAGGCATAGGATTCTTGTCCAGGGGCCACCGGCTGACCGGTACAGCTCCACCGGCTGGCCGGTGCCTTGGTAGAGAAGAAGAGTCTTGATCCAGGCTCTACCGGTCGACCGGTGGAGGAGCCACCGGCTGGCCGGTGGCAAGACAGTAGCAAACACTATTTGGGCTGGATGCCACAGGTCGACCGGTGACAGAGCCACCGGTCGACCGGTGGAACCTGGCAGTGGGCAATGCCTCTGCCAGTTCCACCGGCTGGCCGGTGCAATCACACCGGTTGGCCAGTGGACTGAATTTCAGTCCATTTTGCCAACTTTCTTGGGCCAATCCTTTGGCAATCTTTTGCCTATCATCCACAACACTTAAAAACAAGGTTAGACAAACATGAAAGTGATTGTGATCATGAAAATTAAACCACGAGGGGATACGAGAGGTACAACAATCTCCCCCTATTTTGATGATCACAATCACCAAAACAATTAATGTAAAATACTGAAATTGAAAGGAATTCTTAAAGGATAATTTGAAGATAAATCAAAGCATGATAGAAAAGGTTTCTCCCCCAATAAATCAAGAAATTTATCCCCCTTTGTGATTATCAAAATAGAATGGGGCATAAAACTTGATTGAGGGAAATGAGATTTGAAAAACAAGATTTGATATTTGAAAATCAATTGAAATTTTTAAAATTTGAATTGAAAGTTTTGAATCAAAAATTGAATAACAGTTTGAATTGAAAGTTTTGAATCAAAATTGAAATGAAAATTTTGAATGAAAATTTGAAACCAAGTGTTGAAATTGAAAGTTTGAAAAAATTTGAAATTGAAAAGCTTAAATAATCCTAACTCCCCCTAAATAAAAACAATAAATCACCGGGGAGAGGGATTTTGAAAAGAGATGATTTTAGGCCCAGAGAGACTCGCTAGAAGGGATTTTTCAATCCATACTTGTCTCATGGCGGGTCTTCTCCTATAAAATTCATCGGAAAAGAAAAAACTTTTGGGTTGACCGTACCGGGCGTTTTTACAATTACATTCATAAATGAGGTGCCCGGGTTTTTTGCAATAATTACAAAATTTAAAACTAGAGCTCCCCCTTACAAAAACAGTGGGTGCATGGGAGGAGGAGGCTTTATTGGTATAGCCAAGTCCATGAGTGGTCCTAGAAACCCTTTGAGAACCCAGCAAATTTGAAAGATTTTGTTCCCCTTGGGTGAACTTAGCTAGGGTCTCCCTTAGGTCTTTGATGGTTGATTCCATAGAATCAACATTTGGAAAATTTTGGATTTTAAGGGTGAGTTCCTCCTTCTCTTTGAGAAGTTGGTCTTTTTCGGAGGAAAGTTTTTTGAAAGACTTTTTTAAAGCGACAAATTTAGAAGAGAGTTCATGAAAACCATTTTCTAATTGGTCTCTTGCATGTTGGAGTTCTTCATATGATAAATGATTTAAAGAATTGGAGTTTGAAGAGCAAGAGGAGGAGTCGGAAGATGTTACCTCATGGAATGCCATTAGGCATTTTGTACCTTGGTCGCTCGAGGAGGAGGAGGAGGAGGAAGATGAGGAGGTGTCACTCCATGTCGCCTTTAGGACTTTTTTCTTTCCTTTCTCCTTTTGCGTGGCCCGTTTCTTGTTGAGTGGGCAATCGGGCTTGTAATGGCCCTTTTTGCCGCACCCGTAGCATTTCACCTTGGGCTCGGATCTTGCGGTGGGTTCTTGCTTTCGATGCTTGCGGGATTTCTTCTTCTTCTTCTTGTGCATCTTCATAAATTTGTGCATTTGGCGGGCGAGATTCTCCATTTCTGAGTCGCCGCTTGAAGATGAAGAAGATGAGGAAGGAGATGAGGAAGAGGATGAGGAGGAGCTTACTTCCTTTTGTACCTTGAGGGCGATGTTCTTTGGAGTTTTGATAGGGGTTCCCTCATTTTGTGCTTGCCTCCTCATGGTGATCTCGTACGTCATTAAAGATCCAATGAGCTCCTCTACCGGCATATTTTTGACGTCCTTAGCTTCTTGGATCGCCGTCACTTTAGGTGCCCATGAGCTCGGAAGGACCCATAAGATCTTCTTGACCATCGTCTCAGCTGAAACATCATCACCAAGGGATTTTCTCCCATTGCACACGTCAGTAAATCTAGTAAACATTTCAGAAATAGATTCATTTGGATGCATAGAAAAAGACTCAAAATCCTGACGGTACATGTCCAATCGAGTATCCTTTACTTTGTTGGTCCCCTCATGGGTAACCTCCAAAAGTTTCCAGATTTCATGTGCGGAGGTGCATGTGGAAACTCGATTGAACTCATTTCGGTCAAGGCCGCAATGAAGAGCATTCATGGCTTTGCCATCAAGCTCAAAATTTCTAATGTCGGCTTGGGTCCATTTGGATTCATCGGGAGAGGAGAGGGTGTAACCTTGCATGACTATTTTAAAAATGGGATAACCTATACTTCTAAGAAAGGTGGTCATGCGGGTTTTCCAATAATTATAGTCGGTCCCATCAAAAAATGGAGCCCGACCCAATGAGAGGCCCTCGGGGGCGAAAGAGGTTGATGCCATAAAAAAGAAATAGGATCTTTAATTTGAAACCGTTTTAGGGAATTATTCAAATACGCCCTCTGATACCAATTGTAGGTTCGGATGAAACGGAGGAAAGATGGCAAGAGGGGGGGTGAATTGCCTTTTAAAATTAATTAACAATTTAAAAATCAAAGTGAAAGTGCAGCGGAAATAAAGAGGCAATCACACAAGAAATTGATAACGGAGTTCGGCCAAAACCCGGCCTACGTCTCCGCTCCCAACTCAACCGTTGAGAGATTCCTACCGCTTGCTTTTCAATGGTTTTAGCAAGAAACCCACTAGGCTTTGAGGTAGCACTAGGACCTATTACAGCTTGCTTTTGTGGTTAAGCAAGAACCCACTTGCTTTTGATGGTTGAGCAAGAACCCACTAGCCTTTTTAACGGGTGAAGGCTAGCTCACCGTGACACAAGCCTTTTAAAAGGGAAGGCTTGAAGAAACCTCTTCACACCTTAATGGTGGTGTGAGAACCCAAAGAAAGGGAGATGAGAAAAGAGTTTGGGGTTTGTAGGCACAAACCCAATTTTAAAGCTCAAAATGAATAAAACACTAAAAACCGTAATTGGAGAAGTCTTGGGCGCCTTTGATTGATTGGAGATGTTGAAGGCCGCTTCCAAGCTTCTTTGGAGGAGCTCCTTGGGTGTGGAAGTTGTTGGAGCTAGGTGGGTTCCTTTGAGGAAGTCCGCCGGAGGTACGCCAAATGATCCAAAATATGTCTGTTGGCTTCGTATATGTTCCGGTAGGTGTCCGGGGCTTCCTTGGCCTTTATTTATAGGCATGGAACCCTTGGGGAGGCTTCGGAGCCGTTGGAGAGGCTTAAAGAGCCGTTGGGAGCCAAGTGGGCCAGCCTGGTCAAACTGCAACGGCTAGTTTGACTGGCTCCACCGGCTGGCCGGTACAGTCCCACCGGCTGGCCGGTGTGTGCAAAAAGGCATAGGATTCTTGTCCAGGGGCCACCGGCTGACCGGTACAGCTCCACCGGCTGGCCGGTGCCTTGGTAGAGAAGAAGAGTCTTGATCCAGGCTCTACCGGTCGACCGGTGGAGGAGCCACCGGCTGGCCGGTGGCAAGACAGTAGCAAACACTATTTGGGCTGGATGCCACAGGTCGACCGGTGACAGAGCCACCGGTCGACCGGTGGAACCTGGCAGTGGGCAATGCCTCTGCCAGTTCCACCGGCTGGCCGGTGCAATCACACCGGTTGGCCGGTGGACTGAATTTCAGTCCATTTTGCCAACTTTCTTGGGCCAATCCTTTGGCAATCTTTTTCCTATCATCCACAACACTTAAAAACAAGGTTAGACAAACATGAAAGTGATTGTGATCATGAAAATTAAACCACGAGGGGATACGAGAGGTACAACAGCGGCCCGCTGGGGCGGCGACCCAGTTCGAGGCGGCGGCCCGCTCCGAGGGCGGCGGCCCGGTTCGGTCCGACGTGGGGGGTGTAACTCCCCCCCCAGTCTCCCGGATTCCCAAACGGCCCGGAGTCCGTTCGGTTGGCGAAGCGGCGACGCCACAAGGGCGTCGCTCGGTCACTGCAGAACCCCCCGGAGGCGGGTTCGGCCTCCATCGCAGCTTCCGTTCACCGGTGGCACAGTGGTCACGTCGCCCCCCTTCCCGAGACCGGTCATCATACCGGCTGCCTCCTCCATTTACCGCGGCTGACGAGTCGCGGCCCTCTTCTTACGACGCGCGTCGACGTGCTTGCGGTCTTCCAAGGTGGCGCAAGGAAAGAAAGATAGTGGAGGGTTCGTGTAACATCCCAAGTAAGTAATGAATAATAGATATTTTTATCTATGTCTATTAATGATTAAGATAGTGTTATAGAGGCTTAAAATGAAAATAAATACAATCTTATGCATGGAATACACTAATATTCTTAAAAGATTGTTTTAGTGCCTTTTGATGGCAAACCATTTTTGAATCTATATTTTGACAATTTTATAAACCATGTTTGTCAAAATAAACTTATCCTTTATGATTGGGACATCAAAATTTACCTTGTGTGAATTTTTGGTATTTTTCTGACAATGTTCATTTTTTTAATGAATAGTGAAAAATACTGCATTTTACATCAAAACTACTTTTTAATCTAATTTATTTATATGATTAGATTATGTTTTGAATTGGTTTTGAAGTGAAATTAGAATAAATTTTTACCATTTTATCCAATGTTGGTCATTGGAATCAATTTCACTTTGAAATTAGACTTAAACTGGTGTCAATCTTTTGATACTTATTATTTTGTAAAAACACGCTATTTGCTCTGGCAGCGGGAATTAATTATTAAATTAATTAACGTGACTTATATGATTTGAATTTTGTAAAATGTACTTCATTTTTGAATTCGGAATATCAAATATAGCTTAGGGCGAATTTTTGGTAATTTTCTGAAAAACTTCAATTTTTGATGAATAGTGAAACCACTAAGTGGTAATTATAAAGACTGATTTTCCGTTTAAATGAAATTTTGCCATCATTGTGTTTTGAATTTTGAAAATCCGACATACATGGTTGTCATTAAGAAGTAAAATGTGGTTCAATGAGATTAAAATATTTTTTTGGTGAATAGTAACTTATTAAGTTTTTAATCGCGATTAGTGGTAATTATGGTAGTTTAAGGTATAAATAATGCTTTAATAATAGGAAATGACCTAGACACATGTCCCAACCTTATTGGTTGTGTCATGGCCGACCAAGACAATCCATGGGTCAACTTGGGGACCCCATGGATCCACTTTTGTTGGGAAATGACATAAATAGCTTTTTATTAAATGTTAAGGTAAAAATGACACAAACAAGAGATGTTTTACGAAAACAATTTTGACATGGGGTTATAAAGATCAGATTTTTTATTATAAATAGTCATTGGAAAGCTAAAACGATTTCCTACATCATAGTATTTTTTTTATGATTTTTAGACATTAAATAAATTAAATTATTTATGACATAATAATGATGCAGCGATGACATCATTATTTGACGATTTAAATAAAATGTAAAGATAATATAAAATCTATGAACTACACATGTCCAAAACCAATTGGATGAGTGGATTTAGAACCCTTATCACCTTATCCACGAATTATATCAATGCGGGACCTTTTAAAACCGAAACACATTTTCAAATAAAGTAATATTTCTTTACTTTCCAAAAGTGCCCCTCCTCTCCTCTTATAAAAGGCCCCCACCTCTACCTCATTTCACACACTCCACAAGCCTTTGGCTCGGCCAACCCCTGCCCATTTACTATCTCCACATCCCTCTCCTCATCCTAGAGGATTCCCTTTGGGCATAATCCTTTCAAAGGAAGCCTTTAGGCTCAAATCAAAAGGAGTTACACTTTTTAAGGTAATTCATTCTCTCATGTTCATTTGTTTTATTTTGCTTCTCCAACCCCCTAAACTCTTTTTATTTACTTCTTTTGTAACAACAACAGTATCTTCAATATACTAGGATGTTGTTATAAGATATATTTGAGCTACACTCTCACACAACTACATCAAATGGTTAAAGAACATACGGTTTCCGTGGATGGCGAAATTCTGCCTCCCGAAACGATGATTGTTCAATACTCATTTAACACCTTAAAAGGTGGCCATTATGATGTCACTATTTTTATATATGATATATAATATTTTTATGTTTTCCTTAAGCTTATGTTTTTTTCATTTTGGGCATACCTTTATGGTTTCCATTATGGGTAAACACGATATCTTCATTTTAGGAAGTGCGGACTACCGCCCCCTGAAAGTGATTTGATTCGTTAATACCATATGTGGGATGTGTAAAGGATAAAGTTAATGATATTATATATGTTATTATAATATACTCTTATATCATTATGATTCCATTCCAGAAAATATGAAATAGAAATGGAAGTAGCGTTCATGCGTACGTACGACTTACCGTCTCCATGAACGGTGCATTTCATTTCTTACCTCTAAATGATTATGTAATATTATAAATGCATGTATGTACTGGATATATATGACATATATGATATCTAAATCATGAATACCATTCTGGATATAATGAACCTTTGACCAAATTAACAACATGTAAGTGTAAGAAGTCTATTTTTGACTTAAGAACCAAATACCGACAAAATGAACATTATTAACTTAACTGATTACATGATGTTCATAACATGGTATAAAAGGAATAATGAACTTGAAAAATATTCATAATCAAGTAGAGATTAACTCAAGTTTATTATTCAGGAGATTAAAGAACGGTCGGGTCAAGTCGGATACGAGGTATGGGACTTCGTCTCAATCTCCTTTCGTTGAGGCATATTTTATTTTATACACAACTTTCTTTTATACGGTGTATAAACCACTTTGACTTTTACATTTATTCAAAAGGAATCTTTTTTATACGAAGCGTTTACTAAACGACAAAAGGGAATGTTTTTGTCGTACGTATGCGGCGACAACGACTTCTCCGCCGTCGTGACCGTTATTTGAGTTTCGGCTTCCTCTACAAGCCATACATTCTTTTTAAAAGAAAAATAAATATCATGTTTTACTTTTCTTTTATTTTAGTATTGAAAATGGTTTTCATAATGTTTTTATATCAATGTGTTGTATTGATATCTCGTGATTGAAATGTGGAAATTTTATGTTTCCTTTATACATGTTTTATGTGATATGATTATGTTATGGTTCTTGGGAATTATTATGAAGACGGGTGGTTCCGTGATAAACTAAGGGCGGGTGAGCCCGTTATAGCTCTCCAATGCATTGGGTAACGCGAAGGAGTGAAACGTTAAGGTTTCTCCGAAGAGATTTTAGGGAATATATTGTGATGGGTATTCCAAACGTAACCAAGAGGGTTACTCCCTACGTAAGAATGTTATGAATGCCTCAAGTTACCTTTATGTCTTATGATTTCTATGATTTATTCATGATTTTATGAGGTATGTTAAAGTGCCTATGATTTATGGGTAAAGTATGATTTCATTCTTATGTATATATGAACTCATGTTTCCTTTCCATGTTTTTTTATAACCCATACTGAGTTTTTATGCTCATCCCAAGTTTTTGAAATGTTTTTCACAGGTCAAGGGAAAGGTACATTATAAGATGATAGAGTCATGGATGTGTCAAGAAATAATCCATGTTTTATTTTAAATGTGTTTCCATTGATGGGAATGAAGAATACTATCTTTCTGTAACCACTTTGTTTATATGTGGAATGTAATGCAAGTTTTATGATCTAATTCTCTAAAACTCTAAACCCGAAATGATCCTCAATGTGTAATCTTGTAATAACTCAAGATTAAGTAAGGTTTAAGGCTGGGGCCTTATAGTTGGTATCAGAGGTCGGTTTAGATAACTTTAGGAGTTAGAATTCTATTAAATTATTATCCAAAAATATTTTTTTCGAAATGATATAGCATTTAAAGATTACCATGTTGCTTCATCTAAGACATGTTTGTTCAGAATGGTTTTCCGCAGAGGAAACATGGAAGCTGTGTTAGGAAGGCATACAGAAGGAAATAACCTTCCGAATCAGCATCCAGAAATGGTCGGAATTGGAACTGAATAGTTTGTTGTAGTAATGGCGCAGTTGACTCAAGCGATAAATGGCGGTGGTATCCATGCACGAGATCAGCCAGATCAACCGCAGAGGAACATGTCAGTGGTGGAACATTTCATGAGGCAACATCCACCATCATTCAGAGGATCATCTGACCCTGTGCTAGATGAAGGGTGGATTAAAGCACTGGAGAAGATTTTTGATGTCATGGGATGTTCAGACAATCAAAAGGTTAGTCTTGCTATTTACTGTTTGGAGGGTGAAGCAGATCAGTGGTGGTCTATGGTTAAAAATATCAGGGACGCCGATGAGATTGATGCTCTTGATTGGGATGAATTCAAAGGTATGTTTCTTGAGAAATATTTTCCTAAGGCTGTTCGACTTAGGATGGAAAAGCAATTCTTGGAATTGAGGCAAGAGGAAGACTCAGTGGCTGCCTATGAAGAAAGGTTCACTCGTTTGGCAAGGTATGCTCCAAATTTTATCCGGGACCTTGATAGTAAAATCAATCGTTTTTACTCAGGATTAAAGCCAAAATATCGAAGGGCATTAGCTTCTCGTGAGTTTAAAAGTTATGAAAAGCTTGTTCGATGTGCTGAGAAGGTGGAAATGGAGTTTGCCGATGACCAAGTGTTCTATAACAACCAGCAGAAGAAGAGACCGAGGTGGCAGGAGAAAGGTAAGAATTCTTCAAAAAGGTCTGATGGTAAGAGAACTAAGTTTCCATTTTGTGATAAATGTGGCAAAAGGCATGCTGGGGAATGTCTTCTGAATTCTGGAAAGTGCTACCGATGTGGTAAGATGGGACATAAGGCTCGTGATTGCACTGAAAAGGATCAAGGTGAAGGTAAAAACAAATTTGATTTACAGTTAGTGAAATGTTATAAGTGCAATGAGATGGGTCAGTATGCAAACGAGTGTCCGACAAGGAGCTTTAGTGATGGGAAGCAGCTAGACTACAAGAAGAAAGGGGTGGTGAAATCCTTTGCAACTACTTCAGCAGATGTCAGGCCATCAAATGAAGTTGTATCAGGTACTTTGTTTTTTTTTCAGATTATGCCAGTGTGTTGTTTGATTCGGGGTCTACACATTCTTTCATCTCTGAAACCTTTTCTAGTAAAATGGGAATACCATCTCAAGAAATGACTCCTGAAATTTTGGTAAAAACACCTGGGGGAAGTGTCGAGGTAAAAAGAATTTATAAGAATCTTCCTATCCTTATCTGTGGAAAGAACCTACTTGCAAACCTTATTGTTCTACCTCTAGTTGAGTTTGATGTTATCCTGGGTATGGATTGGCTCTCTATTTACCATGCTAAGATTGACTGTAGAGCTAAAGAAGTTTCTTTTCAGAAAGACTTTCAGTTTGTTTACAATAATGAACCCTTACTTTTGATAACATATCAAGAGGCCGAGAAACTTGTAAAAGATGGAAATGAATGTTACCTTGCACACGTCGTTGAAAATAAAGGAACTGTTCAGATTAATGATGTGCCAGTGGTAAATGAGTATCCTGATGTTTTTCCTGATGAGTTGCCTGGAATAATACCAGATCGGGAAGTTGAGTTTACTGTTGACTTAGTTCCTGATGCTAAGCCAATTTCAAAACTCCCTTATCGAATGGCACAAATTGAACTTTTAGAGTTGAAGGAGCAATTGCAATATTTATTAGAGAAAGGTTTCATTAGACCTAGCACATCACCATGGGGTGCTCCGGTTTTATTTGTTAAAAAGAAAGATGGTTCTATGAGACTTTACATTGATTATAGAGCCTTGAATAATATCACTGTTAAGAACAAATATCCTTTGCCTCATATCGATGATTTGTTTGATCAGCTCCAGGGAGATCAGTTTTTTTCAAAGATTGACTTGAGATCGGGGTACCATCAGCTGAAGGTAAAGGAGGCAGATATTCCGAAGACCGTGTTCCGTACGAGATATGGCCATTATGAATTTGTAGTAATGCCTTTTGGGCTAACCAATGCACCTGTTGTATTCATGGACTTAATGAATATAATTTTCCATGAGTTCTTGGATAAGTTTGTGGTGGTTTTCATTGATGATATTTTGGTGTTTTCTAAAAGTAAAGAGGAGCATGAAAGACATTTAAGGGTTATCTTACAAACCATAAAAGAAAAGAAACTGTATGGGAAATTCAGCAAGTGTGAGTTTTGGTTGCAACAAATTTCTTTCCTTGGTCACATTGTTTCTAAATATGGAATAACTGTTGATCCTGCAAAAACAAAAGTTGTGGAAGAATGGCCAAGACCCACAAATGTAACCGAGATTCGTAGCTTCCTTGGTTTGGCGGGCTATTACCGAAGGTTTGTTAGAAATTTTTCACGGTTATCTAGTCCAATGACTAAGCTAAATCGGAAGGGTGTTAAGTTTATCTGGACAAAAGAATGTGATGATTGTTTTCAGGAATTGAAAAGAAGGTTGGTGAATGCTCCAGTTTTGGCACTACCTTCCAGGAATGGTGAGTTTGTTATATACAGTGATGCTTCATTGAAAGGACTTGGTTGCATCCTAATGCAGAATGATCAGGTAATTGCTTATGCTTCACGACAGTTGAAAACTCATGAGGTAAATTACCCTACACATGATTTGGAATTAGCTGCTGTTGTTTTTGCTTTAAAAATTTGGAGGCATCATTTGTATGGAGTAAAGTGTGAAATATATACCGATCACAAAAGTTTAAAGTATATATTCACTCAGAAAGAGTTAAACATGAGAAAAAGGAGATGGCTGGAATTAATCAAGGATTATGATTGTACAATTCATTACCATCCGGGAAAAGAAAATAAAGTGGCTGATGCTTTGAGTCGAAAAAGTAATGCTTCATTAACAATGTTGCGTTTGGAACGTGATCCTTTGGTTAACGATTTGATGAACTTTGGCATAGAAGTTGTTGGTGCAGGAAGTCCTTCTGTTTTGTTTCAGGTATCAGTGAGATCATCTCTATCAGATAAAATCAAGCAAGCACAGAAGCAAGATAGTGAGTTGCAGAAAAAGGTAGAGCTGGTTCAGAAAGGTAAGTTTCCTGAATTCAACATTGATAATGATTGTGTTTTGAGATTTGGGAAGAGATTGTGTGTGCCTTGTGATTCACAGTTGAAGAGAGAGTTGTTATGTGAAGCTCATAGTTCTCCGTTTTCAGTTCATCCGGGCAGTACTAAGATGTATAGAGATCTGCGGGAGTATTACTGGTGGGATGGAATGAAAAGAGATATTGCTGATTTTACTGTGAAGTGTTTGACATGTCAACAGGTTAAAGCAGAGCGGCAGTTACCGAAAGGGATGTTTCAGCCTTTACCAGTGCCAGAGTGGAAATGGGAGAATATATCCATGGACTTTGTTGTTGGTTTACCGAAGACATCTCAAGGTAATAATGCAATCTGGGTTATTGTTGATCGCTTGACCAAATCTGCTCATTTCCTTACTATACGAGATACTTTCTCTCTTGATCAACTTTCCCGTTTGTATCTTAAAGAGATAGTCATGTTACATGGAGTTCCTCTCTCCATTGTATCGGATCGTGATCCCAGGTTTACTTCTAACTTTTGGAAAGGCCTTCAGAAGTCGTTGGGTACTGAATTAAATTTTAGTACAACTTTTCATCCTCAATCAGATGGACAGTCAGAACGAACAATTCAGACATTGGAGGATATGCTACGAGCTTGTTCTATGGATTATCAGGAAAGTTGGGACCAACATCTTTCTTTGGTTGAATTTTCATATAATAACAGTTTTCATTCTAGTATACAGATGGCACCATTTCAGGCATTATATGGGAAGTGGTGTCGAACTCCAGCTTTCTGGGATGAAGTGGGTGAAAGGAAGTTGATGGGACCAGAATTGGTAGAAGAGATGGAAGAAAAAGTTCAGCTGATTCAGAAACACATCAGAACAGCTCAGAGCAGACAGAAGAGTTATGCGGATAACCGGAGGAAGGATCTATCTTTCGAGGTAGGTGATCATGTTTTTCTCAAGGTTTCTCCTTGGAAAAGTGTGATGAGATTTGGTAAGAAAGGAAAGTTGAGTCCGAGGTTCATTGGACCATACGAAATTCTGGAGAGAGTTGAATCAGTTGCATACCGAGTGGCTTTACCACCAAGTTTATCTCAGGTACACAATGTTTTTCACATTTCGATGTTGAGAAAGTATATGCCAGATCCATCTCATGTTTTGAGTCCAGAGGTAGTTCAGCTGGAAGAGAACATATCTTATGAGGAACAACCGGTCCAGATTCTTGACCACAGGGAGCAAGTGTTACGGAATAAGGTGATTAAGCAGGTTAAGGTTTTGTGGAAAAACCACATGATTGAAGAGGCAACATGAGAATCTGAAAATGCAATGAGGGATAAGTACCCCCATTTATTCGATAAGTAAATAAATTGCGGGGACGCAATTTTCTAAAGGGGGGAAGGATGTAACATCCCAAGTAAGTAATGAATAATAGATATTTTTATCTATGTCTATTAATGATTAAGATAGTGTTATAGAGGCTTAAAATGAAAATAAATACAATCTTATGCATGGAATACACTAATATTCTTAAAAGATTGTTTTAGTGCCTTTTGATGGCAAACCATTTTTGAATCTATATTTTGACAATTTTATAAACTATGTTTGTCAAAATAAACTTATCCTTTATGATTGGGACATCAAAATTTACCTTGTGTGAATTTTTGGTATTTTTCTGACAATGTTCATTTTTTTAATGAATAGTGAAAAATACTGCATTTTACATCAAAACTACTTTTTAATCTAATTTATTTATATGATTAGATTATGTTTTGAATTGGTTTTGAAGTGAAATTAGAATAAATTTTTACCATTTTATCCAATTTTGGTCATTGGAATCAATTTCACTTTGAAATTAGACTTAAACTGGTGTCAATCTTTTGATACTTATTATTTTGTAAAAACACGCTATTTGCTCTGGCAGCGGGAATTAATTATTAAATTAATTAATGTGACTTATATGATTTGAATTTTGTAAAATGGACTTCATTTTTGAATTCGGAATATCAAATATAGCTTAGGGCGATTTTTTGGTAATTTTCTGAAAAACTTCAATTTTTGATGAATAGTGAAACCACTAAGTGGTAATTATAAAGACTGATTTTCCGTTTAAATGAAATTTTGCCATCATTGTGTTTTGAATTTTGAAAATCCGACATACATGGTTGTCATTAAGAAGTAAAATGTGGTTCAATGAGATTAAAATATTTTTTTGGTGAATAGTAACTTATTAAGTTTTTAATCGCGATTAGTGGTAATTAGGGTAGTTTAAGGTATAAATAATGCTTTAATAATAGGAAATGACCTAGACACATGTCCCAACCTTATTGGTTGTGTCATGGCCGACCAAGACAAGCAATGGGTCAACTTGGGGACCCCATGGATCCACTTTTGTTGGGAAATGACATAAATAGCTTTTTATTAAATGTTAAGGTAAAAATGACACAAACAAGAGATGTTTTACGAAAACAATTTTTACATGGGGTTATAAAGATCAGATTTTTTATTATAAATAGTCATTGGAAAGCTAAAAAGATTTCCTACATCATAGTATTTTTTTTATGATTTTTAGACATTAAATAAATTAAATTATTTATGACATAATAATGATGCAGCTATGACATCATTATTTGACGATTTAAATAAAATGTAAAGATAATATAAAATCTATGAACTACACATGTCCAAAACCAATTGGATGAGTGGATTTCGAACCCTTATCACCTTATCCACGAATTATATCAATGTGGGACCTTTTAAAACCGAAACACATTTTCAAATAAAGTAATATTTCTTTACTTTCCAAAAGTGCCCCTCCTCTCCTCTTATAAAAGGCCCCCACCTCTACCTCATTTCACACACTCCACAAGCCTTTGGCTCGGCCAACCCCTGCCCATTTACTCTCTCCACATCCCTCTCCTCATCCTAGAGGATTCCCTTTGGGCATAATCCTTTCAAAGGAAGCCTTTAGGCTCAAATCAAAAGGAGTTACACTTTTTAAGGTAATTCATTCTCTCATGTTCATTTGTTTTATTTTGCTTCTCCAACCCCCTAAACTCTTTTTATTTACTTATTTTGTAACAACACCAGTATCTTCAATATACTAGGATGTTGTTATAAGATATATTTGAGCTACACTCTCACACAACTACATCAAATGGTTAAAGAACATACGGTTTCCGTGGATGGCGAAATTCTGCCTCCCGAAACGATGATTGTTCAATACTCATTTAACACCTTCAAAGGTGGCCATTATGATGTCACTATTTTTATATATGATATATAATATGTTTATGTTTTCCTTAAGCTTCTGTTTTTTTCATTTTGGGCATACCTTTATGGTTTCCATTATGGGTAAACACGATATCTTCATTTTAGGAAGTGCGGACTACCGCCCCCTGAAAGTGATTTGATTCGTTAATACCATATGTGGGATGTGTAAAGGATAAAGTTAATGATATTATATATGTTATTATAATATACTCTTATATCATTATGATTCCATTCCAGAAAATATGAAATAGAAATGGAAGTAGCGTTCATGCGTACGTACGACTTACCGTCTCCATGAACGGTGCATTTCATTTCTTACCTCTAAATGATTATGTAATATTATAAATGCATGTATGTACTGGATATATATGACATATATGATATCTACATCATGAATACCATTCTGGATATAATGAACCTTTGACCAAATTAACAACATGTAAGTGTAAGAAGTCTATTTTTGACTTAAGAACCAAATACCGACAAAATGAACATTATTAACTTAACTGATTACATGATGTTCATAACATGGTATAAAAGGAATAATGAACTTGAAAAAGATTCATAAGCAAGTAGAGATTAACTCAAGTTTATTATTCAGGAGATTAAAGAACGGTCGGGTCAAGTCGGATACGAGGTATGGGACTTCGTCTCAATCTCCTTTCGTTGAGGCATATTTTATTTTATACACAACTTTCTTTTATACGGTGTATAAACCACTTTGACTTTTACATTTATTCAAAAGGAATCTTTTTTATACGAAGCGTTTACTAAACGACAAAAGAGAATGTTTTTGTCGTACGTATGCGGCGACAACGACTTCTCCGCCGTCGTGACCGTTATTTGAGTTTCGGCTTCCTCTACAAGCCATACATTCTTTTTAAAAGAAAAATAAATACCATATTTTACTTTTCTTTTATTTTAGTGTTGAAAATGGTTTTCATAATGTTTTTATATCAATGTGTTGTATTGATATCTCGTGATTGAAATGTGGAAATTTTATGTTTCCTTTATACATGTTTTATGTGATATGATTATGTTATGGTTCTTGGGCATTATTATGAAGACGGGTGGTTCCGTGATAAACTAAGGGCGGGTGAGCCCGTTATAGCTCTCCAATGCATTGGGTAACGCGAAGGAGTGAAACGTTAAGGTTTCTCCGAAGAGATTTTAGGGAATATACTGTGATGGGTATTCCAAACGTAACCAAGAGGGTTACTCTCTACGTAAGAATGTTATGAATGTCTCAAGTTACCTTTATGTCTTATGATTTCTATGATTTATTCATGATTTTATGAGGTATGTTAAAGTGCCTATGATTTATGGGTAAAGTATGATTTCATTCTTATGTATATATGAACTCATGTTTCCTTTCCATGTTTTTTTATAACCCATACTGAGTTTTTATGCTCATCCCAAGTTTTTGAAATGTTTTTCACAGGTCAAGGGAAAGGTACATGATAAGATGATAGAGTCATGGATGTGTCAAGAAATAATCCATGTTTTATTTTAAATGTGTTTCCATTGATGGGAATGAAGAATACTATCTTTCTGTAACCACTTTGTTTATATGTGGAATGTAATGCAAGTTTTATGATCTAATTCTCTAAAACTCTAAACCCGAAAAGATCCTCAATGTGTAATCTTGTAATAACTCAAGATTAAGTAAGGTTTAAGGCTGGGGCCTTATAGTTCGGGCCGAGTTCGTTAGGCTCGCGCCCTCCGCATTAGCTCGTAATATGGAGGATGTTAAGGGAGTTCAATAAATAATATAATTGAACACAAGATTAACCCCGCAAAGATACCCCGCGTCTAGCGATGCAAAGCGGGCTCGCGGCCCGCGGGCTTTTCAGGTATGGGGAGGATGTGGGGCGGGGCGGGCCTAAAAATTTTGACCGTTTAGAGTGCGGGCCAATGCGGGTGGAGCCCGTGCGGGTGCGGGCCAATGCGGGTTGAGCCCGCGCGGGTGCAAGCTTGCCCGCGGGCCTGATTTAAAAAAAATATATTATTTGTACAATATATGTTTCTTTAATATTTTAGTTTTTTAATAAAAAAAATCATGGTTAAACAGTGACATATGATTTCTCACCGTAATGATCATATTAATTCACCATTTATTCACATGTAAATTTTAAATGGGCCTGTATTTATTGTTTTAATATGATATTATATTATTTATATAGTAATTATTAATCATATTCACATGGTGTGTCAACCCATCTCTCAAAAAATAGAACTCATTGCCCCTGCGCACGGTTTCAATTCTATATGAGTTATTATAATCACAATATTTTTTAGGTCGATTTAATTTTGTTATTATTTAATTTTATTGTGTTATTAAGAGAATTGGATAAAACCTCGTGAAAAAACTAATAGCTTCCTCTGAAACTAATCGTTACCTGGAGAGACTTCATTCATTCACATGTTTAGTTGTTCACATCACCACACAACCAACATTATCATTCATCGCCCATCACCGATCACTCACCTACTTTCCATCGCAACAGTTCGCCACCACATCGGCATTACTGCATGCAACCATTAACCCACAAAAAATGTTCTATCACATCATTTAAAACTATAGTTATTGTTAATTCATACTTCTCCCCACAAATACCTTTAAGAATGATAAAAAATATAGTATTTAAATGATTATAAATAGTATTTTTTTTGTAAATGTGGATAAGCCCGCGGGCAACCCGCGGGTTTATGCGGGGCGGGGCGGGCTTGAAATTTTTTGTTCGCATTATATGCGGGATTTTGCGGACAAACCCACGCGGGCTCAAACCTGTGCGGGCTTGGCCTGCCTCACCCCGGCCCGCCCGTTTCGCATTACTACCCGCATCAACCTTCCGCAAAGACGAATGAATCGCAGGTCAACCCGTTAGTTGGTTGACCCGCGTTCTTCGTGTAATTTCAAGAACGGGGAAGAGGGAATCAAAAATGATCAAACGAAATAACCCCTACCTTGAAACGTAGGAGAAATGTTCGCACTTGATGGTGGATCGTGTTCTTCATTCCCGCAATCGGCTCCCAAAGGCGCCACTCACATGTCGCCCCTTTGGTTCAGTGTCGTCTGTCACCTCCCGCTGGGTCGACTTCGTTTTCCAAGGGTCCAGCATCGCGATGTTCCTTCAGTACTTTGCTGCTTGATAAAGTCCCCTGATACCCCTCCCCTAGCTCCATATATATAGGAGGGGGGGAGGATAAGTAACGACATGGGGAATAATGGGGCTCTTTAATTAGGAAGCTTCCTAATTTCCCCAACGTTGTTGTTACTTTAGGTTGGCAGGTCAATCCTTTTAATGGCTTGAAACACCGCCTGCCCCACCCCTTTAATTAGTCTGTTGGAGGTTTATGAAATAAAATAACAAAAATTATTTTATTCATTTCTTTTAAGAAGTCACAAAACTTAACTTTTTCTCTAGACCTACTGCGGTCAAAGTAAAACATCCCTTAAGCGAATCTTAGTGCTACGGATTCAACGGTGCCCTCGAATTTTTAATCTGAGCATCGGTTCAAAAGTTAGAAAATGTCACTCGCACGTTTACTGAACGTAACCGAAAAAATGTTCAAAAAATTATTAATTGTCACCCTCGACCCGCACCGGTCGAGGTTAGGCTCTACTTAAGTGAAACACACCTTAACGAACCCAACGATACCCTTAGATTTCCAATCTGAGTTACCGTTTAAATGTTATAGATTTTAAAATAAAATAATTGTCACTTAATTATTTTATTTACGGCCAAAAACTAAATTTCACTGGTGGCTTGCGCCGGCCAATGTTAGTATCTGCCTAAAGAAAACATACCCTCATGAGTTCAGCGGTGGCGTCGGATTTTTAATCCGAGTTACCGTTTATGAGTTATAAGTATTTGAAAAATAAATTAACTTTATTTTTATTATTTTATTTACGGTTATGTCATTTTTGGGTTTTCTCACAGGAGGCATGCGCCGTCTAAACTTCAGTCGCGCCTAGGGAAAACCTGCCATCCTGGGTGCAACGGTGCCCTCAGATTTCAGATTCGAGTAACCGTTTAAGAGTTATTCCACTTTTTCAGGAAAACTGCTTACACGCGCTAATTAAAGCTTAACAAAACTTCGACGGATCATTCCGGGCACTCCGGGTCTCGGAATCACGCGCTGTCAGATTTCGCGGTCTCGAAATAATTCCATATAATTAAAAAAAATTATACGCAATTTCTAGGACATTACATTCTCCCCACCTTAAGGCTTTATGTCCCCGAAAGCCACAACATAGACTAAGGAAACAAATGGGGGTACTGAGCACGGATCTGAGCCTCCCACTCTCATGTGCTCTCCTAGAGGTTCACGTACTGCCAGCGAACGCGCACCAGAGGTATCGACCGCCCACGAAAGACCTGCTCATGTCGATCCTCAAACTCCACCGGGAACTCCGTAAAAGTCACCTCAACGTCAAAGTACAACTCGTCATAGATAATAACGTGTGATGGATCATGCACGCATCTCCTCAGCTGTGACACATGGAAAACATTATGCACCTGGTGCATCTTTGGGGAAAGAGATAGACGGTACACCACCTCGCTCACTCTATTGAAAATCTAGAAATGTCCGATGAACCTCAGAGATAACTTGTTGTCACGTCCAAATCTCTGCAAACCTCGTCGAGGTGAGACCCGTAGGAAGACATGGTGTCCCTCCTCCTGTCGGCATAAGACTTCTACCAGCTCTGAGCAGTTTTTACTTGCTAACAAGTGAGGCATCGTGATACAAACTCTGCCACTGCTTCCTTCATCTCGGGCCATCAGTACTGTTGTCGGAGGTCCTGGTATATCTTCGCCACTCTAGGATGTACCGTTAGAGGGGACGTATGGAACTCTCTCAACACCACCTCTCTTAGCGTTATTGGTACCATGGTACGTCCTCTGAAGAGGATAATGTGCTCCCCACCTTCAGAAAATTCATCAGGTGTCTGCCCTAAGGATATCTGAGCACGTCGAGCCTTGCAGTCAGTATCTCCAAGTTGCGCCTCCCTGACTCGCTGAAGGAGTGGGTGTGTGACTATCATAGACTGGAGGTATGCTGCTTCATCTCTATCCACGAAGGATATCTGCAACGCGGTTAGTTTCTCTGTCGCTTCACTCAGCAACTGCAGACCAGACCTCCTACTGAGTGCATCTGCTACCACCTTCCCCTTCCCCAGGGCCCGTGTCGTGACTACCCCAAGCCCGCCTTCCATAGGCCACGGGCTGACGACTAGCACCGAAAGGCATACTCTCTAAAACGGGAAGTCATTGCCTTTAATCCTGTACAAACACACGATCCAAGAACACAACAAGAAGCAACTATGAAGTAAACTGTTGTAGTAAAAGAGTGCTGAAAGTAAAAGGGGTCGGAATACAAGCCCAACTGTAAAGGTGCAAGTACAACTGAAAATACAATACAACTGAAAGAAAAAGGAAAACAACTATTGGGTCGTCCTCCGAGGTTCCTACTAGAAGGGTAGGTACAGATCACATCCTCAACACTCCACGTTCATTTGTCTCCTCCTCGTCACGTCACGTCGAATGATCCACCTTCGTGCACCGTCCAGTCCTAGCTCTCTCAGCCTCAATCAACATTGTACGTCATCTGCACCAGACAAAACAAGGTGCGGGCGAAGCCCGTGCATGAGTGAGTACAACAATACTCAGTAGGGACCCCAAGACCCTTGTAGGTCTCCTAGAGTTCCACAAAGGAAAACCACAAAGCAAGATATCAACTCTACTTAGGCACATGCCCATACATATACCTAAGTTATCAAGATATACTCATCTCATACATGAGGGAAGGACGCCACATAGGTAACACCACGAAGATAGAAGTACCACACAGGTAACACCACGAAGGCAACTCCACGAAGGTAGAAGTACCACACAGGTAACACCACAAAGATATAAGTACCACACAGGTAACACAATGAAGACAATACCACAAAGGCGGAAATACCACACAGGTAACACCACAGAGATATAAGTACCACACAGGTAACCCCACGAAGATAGAAATACCACATAGGTAACACCATGAAGACGATACCACGAAGGTAAAAGTACCACACAGGTAACATCACGAAGCTAGAAGTACCACACAGGTAACGCCACAAAGATAAAAATACCACACAGATAACACCACGAAAACAATACCACAAAGGTAGAAGTACCACACAGGTAACACCACGAAGCTAGAAGTACCACACAGGTAACACCACGAAGATAGAAGTACCATACAGGTAACACCACGAACACGATTCCACAAAGGTAGAAGTACCACACAGGTAACACCACGAAGCTAAAATTACCACACAGATAACACCACGAAGACAGAAGTATCACACAGGTAACACCACGAAGATACAAGTACCACACAGTTAACACCACAAAGATTGAAGTACCACACAGGTATAGTACCACGTAGCATAACCTCAATCACAAGCAAAAAGTAAAGACAACTCAAAAAGAGTCTCACCTCAAACCAGGTTTTCAGTGAAGTATAGAAGTACATATGATTAGTCGCGAACCTAGATCATCTTATTCTGTTAAGAGGCACTGCTTCTGACCATACGGAGTTTGACCCACACAAGATCGATAGGTACTAACCCCCGCAATGATCCACACAGGATCCGACCCGCCCAGAGTCAATAGGTAACTAACCCCAACTAACCCACACAGGATCTGACCCACACAGGATCAGTATGCACTGACCCACATAGGATCGCTGAGCGCTGACCCACACAGGATCAGTATGTGCTGACTCACACAGGATCGTTGAGCACTGAACTTTGCATGATCTATCTCCAACCTCTGCCTCACTGCCAGCCACTGGATTCCTCGCACCCGGTACACTCGAGTTCCGTAGAATTTTCCCTTGAGATATCGGTTGTACCACGACAGTCAATAAGCTCCACAAAGGAGTAACCCAAAGAACTTTCATGTCGTAAGGGTTCCAACGCAACAGATGGTGCGTCAATCAGACGCTCGGTCTGTGAGTTATAAGCGTTTTAGCTCCGGAGGCCCGGTTGGATTCGGGTTTGATCCAACCCGGCAGTACTCCAATTGTCTCCAAAACTCAAGAGGAGTATACCAAAAGGATCATCTCGATCCAAGGATCCCAACGTCGTAAACAGTTCGTCAAACGGAAGTCCAGTTCTCAAGATATGGCCATTTATGGGATTCTGGGCCCGGTTGGGCTCGAGTCCGGTCTGACCCGATCGGACTGACCCGGCCCGACCCGGTCTGGGCTGGGCCGAGGTCTGGCCCAGCACGCAAGGGCGGCCCGGCCAGAATAGCGCGACCCGCATGGGCGGCCAGGCCAGAATAGGGCGGCCCGCAGGGGCGGCCTGGCCAGAATAAGGCGGCCCGCAAAGGGGTGACCCGGCCCACGTGGGGCGGCGGCAGCCCGGTCCACGGGCGGCGGCCCGATCCACGGGCGGCGACCAAGTTCGATCCGACGCGGGGGGTGTAAACCCCCCCTGTCCCCCAGATTCCCGAACGGCACGGAGGTCGTTCGGTTTGCGAAGCGGCGGCGCCGCGAGGTCGTTGCGGAACCCGTCAGAGGTGGGTTCGGCCTCGGCCGCAGCTTCGATCGCGTCTTCCGTTCACCGGCGGCGCGGCGGTCATGCCACCTCCCTTCCCGCGGCCGATCGTCATTTCGGTCGCCTCCTCTGTTCGCCACGGCTGATGAGTCGCGACCCTCCCCTTACGGCGCGCGTCGACGTGCTCGCGGTCTTCCAAGGTGGCGCAAAGAAAGAAATATAGTGGAGGGTTCGGGCCGGGGTTGTTATGCCCGCGCCCTCTATGTTAGCTCGTAATATAGAGGATGTTAAGGGAGTTCAATAAACAATTGAATTGAACACAAGATTAACCCTGCAAAGATACCCTACATCAACCTTCCACAAAGACAAATGAATCGTAGGTCAACGCGTTAGTCGGTTGACCCGCGTTCTTCGTGTAATTTCAAGAACGGGGAAGAAGGAATCAAAAATGCTCAAACAAAATAACCCCTACCTCGAAACGTCGTAGAAACGTCCGCGCTTGTTGGTGGATCGTGTTCTTCGTTCCCGCAACCGGCTCCCAAAGACGCCACTCGCACGTCGCCCCTTTGGTTCGCTGTCGTTTGTCACCTCCCGCTGGGTCGGCTTCATTTTCCAAGGGTCCAGCGCCGCGATGTTCCTTCAGCACTTCGCTGCTTGGTAAAGCCCCCTGATACCCCTCCTATAGCTCCATATATATAGGAGGGAGGAAGATAAGTAACAGCGTGGAGAAATAATTGGGCTCCTTAATTAGGAAGCTTCCTAATTTCCCCAACGTTGTCGTTACTTTAGGTTGGCAGGTCAAGCCATTTAATGGCTTGACACATCGCCGACCCCACCCCTTTAATTGGTCCAATTGAGGTTTATGAAATAAAATAACAAAAATTGTTTTATTTCATTTCTTTTAAAAAGTCGCATAACTTAACTTTTTCTCCAGACCTACTGCGGTCAAAGTAAAGTCTCTCTTAAGCGAATCTCGGCGCTGCGGATTCAACGGTGCCCTCGAATTTTTAATCTGAGCACCGGTTCAAAAGTTAGAAAACGCTGCTCGCACGTTTACTGAACGTACTCGAAAAAAAGTTCAAAAATTATTAACAGTCACCCTCGACCCGCGTCGGTCGAGGTTAGGCTCTGCCTAAGTGAAACACATCCTAATGAACCCAATGGTACTCTCGGATTTCCAATCTGAGTTACCGTTTAAAAGTTATAGATTTTACAATAAAATAATTGTCACCTAATTATTTTATTTACGGTAAAAAACTAACTTTCACTGGTGGCTTGCGCCGGCCAATGTTTGTATCTGCCTAAAGAAAGCATACCTTCACTAGTTCAACGGTGGTCTCAGATTTTTAATCCGAGTTACCATTTGTGGGTTATAAGCATTTGAAAAATAAAATAACTTTATTTAATTATTTTATTTACGGTTATGCCATTTTCGGGTTTTCTGACAGGAGGTCCGCGCTGACTAAACTTAAGTCGCGACTAGGGTAAACCCGCCATCCTGAGCACAACGGTGCCCTCAGATTTCTGATCCGAGTAACCGTTTAAGAGTTATTCCACTTTTTCAGGAAAACTGCTTACGCGCGCTAATTAAAGCTTAACAAAACTTCGACGGATCATTCCGATCACTTTGGGTCTCAGAATCGCATGTCGTCAGATTTCGCGATCTCGAAATAATTCCATATAATTAAAAAAAATATATACAGAATTTCTGAGACATTACAAGTTTCATAGAAAAAGTGGACGATATTGGCTGAGAGATGACAGATCTTCCACCTTCGGGAATAGGACCACTGTTAGAACACACACCGCACTAGATAGTGCTCGTCCTCTAAAGAATTCTTGTACCGCCTCAACCGCTTGGACTTTGATGATGTCCCAGGACAACACATAGAAAGATCCTGAGAATCCATCATGCCCCGGTGCACTTTCTGAACTCAAGTTGGACACTGTATCCCAAATTTCCTTCTCACCAAAAGAGAAATGTTATGAAGAAAATGGTATTCATCATTTTCACTCGGGCATCTGCCACCCTTAGAGCCAAGTGGTCCATTGAGAAGCTCTTCAAAGTGACCCAACATAAGATTCTCTACCACATCCACATCATTCTTCTAAGAACCATCAGCAAGTTTAATATTCATCCTCCAATGCTTTCTTTTCTTTCAAGCATGCCTAAAAGAAAATTGTGGTTCAATCTCCCTCCCAAAGCCAATGAATTCTCGATCTCTCTCTGGTGATTCTTTCAATTTCGATTCTTTCAATTTCCAATATTTTTTCATCCAATGTGTTTTTTTACCAAAAATGGAGAAAGAATCGTCATCCCAGGCCCCTCTCGGAGCTTGTCTTCAATCCTATATATATCCACTGTGATATCATAAATAATAGCAATGTCGCTGATTCACTTTGAAGAACATTCTTGGAGGCCTTTTTTAGATGTTTGATATGATCAGAGATCCCCACCTACACTGATCCATGCACTTGTTTCTTCCAGGAGTCGTGCACTGCTTGCATGAAACTCTCATCCCATGCCCAACCGACTGAATATAAGAAACATATGTTGCTGTTATCGTCTCTCTTTAAGTTCACCACCAATGGAGAGTGATCTGAAATGGATCTTGTTAAGTGCTTCATAGATTCTTGGAGAAAGGAATTGATGCCTTTCATGTTTTCCATTCGGTGATCTAGCCTGCTCCGAATCCTTTTACACCACTTCTGGTTGTTACACCAAGTAAACCCATCAAACGAGAATCGAAATTCCAGTAGACCATTATTAGTTTAAACTCAAAAAAAATCATCCATTGCCCCGATTGAAAATGTTGTCCCTCGATTCTTCTCAGATGCCTCGACTATAAAGTTGAAATCTCCCCCATAAACCACGCCACGCACCCAAGGTTAAAGCTAGAGATATGCTTCCATAACGTCCTTCTTTGTGATGCCTCACAACTAGAATAAATGTTACGAGGCACTGCTTCTGACCATACGGAGTTTGACCCATACAGGATCGATAGGTACTAACCCCCGCAATGATCCACACAGGATCCGACCCACCCAGAGTCAATATGTAACTAACCCCAACTGACCCACACAGGATCTGACCCACACAGGATCGGTATGCGCTGACCCACATAGGATCGCTGAGCGCTGACCCACACAGGATTTGACCCACACATGATCTAACCCACACAGGATCGGTATGTGCTGACTCACACAGGATCATTGAGCACTGAACTCTGCATGATCTATCTCCAACATTTGCCTCACTGTCAGCCACTGGATTCCTCGCACCTGGTGCACTCGAGTTCCGTAGAATCTGCCCTTGAGATATCGGTCGTACCACGACAGTCAATAAGCTCCACAAAGGAGTAACCCAAAGAACTGTCATGCCGTAAAGGTTCCAACGCAACAGACGGTGCGTCAATCAGACGCTCGGTCTGTGAGTTATAAGCGTTTTAGCTCCGGAGGCCCGGTTGGATTCGGGTTCGATCCAACCCGACAGTACTCCAATTGTCTCCAAAACTCAAGAGAAGTATACCAAAAGGATCGTCTCGATCCAAGGATCCCAACGTCGTAGACGGTTCGTCAAACGGAAGTCCAGTTCTCAAGATATGGCCCTTTATGTGATTCTGGGCCCGGATGGGCCCGGGTCCGGTCCGACCCGATCGGACTGACCCGGCCTGACCCGGTCTGGGCTGGGCCGAGGTCGGGCCCAGCCCGCAAGGGCGGCCCGGCCAGAATAGCGCGGCCCGCATGGGCGGCCAGGCCAGAATAGGGCCCGCAAGGGCGGCCTGACCAGAATAGGGCGGCCCGCAAAGGGGCGACCCGACCCACGTGGGACGGCAGCCCGGTCAACGGGCGGCGGCCCGTTGGGGCGACGACCCGCTCCAAGGGCGGCAGCCCGGTCGACGGCGGCGGCCCGGTCGAAGGCGGCGGCCAGGTTCGGTCCGATGCGGGGGGTGTAAACCCCCCCCCCCGGTCTCCCAGATTCCCGAACGGCCCGGAGGTCGTTCGGTTTGCGAAGCGGCGACGCCGCGAGGTCACTGCGGAACCCGCCGGAGGTGGGTTCGGCCTCTGCCGCAGCTTCGCTCGCGTCTTCCGTTCACCTGCGGTGCGGCAGTCGCGCCGCCTCCCTTCCCGTGGTCGAGCGTCGTTTCGGCCGCCTCCTCCGTTCGCCACGGCTTATGAGTCAGGACCCTCCTCTTGCGGCGCGCGTCGACGTTCTCGCGGTCTTCTAAGGCGGCGTAAAGAAAGAAATATAGTGGAGGGTTCGGGCCGGGTTTGTTATGCTCGCGCCCTCTACGTTAGCTCGTAATATGGAGGATGTTAAGGGAGTTAAATAAACAATTGAATTGAACACAAGATTAACCCTGCAAAGATACCCTGCATCAACCTTCCGCAAAGACGAATGAATCATAGGTCAACCCGTTAGTCGGTTGACCCGCGTTCTTCGTGTAATTTCAAGAACGGGGAAGAAGGAATCAAAAATGCTCAAACGAAATAACCCTTACCTCGAAAAGTCGTAGAAACGTCCGCGCTTGATGGTGGATCGTGTTCTTCGTTCCCGCAACCGGCTCCCAAAGACGCCACTCGCACGTTGCCGCTGTGGTTCGGTGTCGTTTGTCACCTCCCGCTGGGTCAGCTTCGTTTTCCAAGGATCCGGCGTCGCGGTGTTCCTTCAGCACTTCCCCTCCCCTAGCTCCATATATATAGGAGGGAGGAGGATAAGTAACAGTGTGGGGACATAATGGGGCTCCTTAATTAGGAAGCTTCCTAATTTCCCCAACGTTGTCGTTACTTTAGGTTGGCAGGTCAAGCCATTTAATGGCTTGACACACCGCCGACCTCACCCCTTTAATTGGTCCGTTGGAGGTTTATGAAATAAAATAACAAAAATTGCTTTATTTCATTTCTTTTAAAAAGTCGCAAAACTTAACCTTTTCTCCGGACCTACTGCGGTCAAAGTAAAGTCTTTTTTAAGCGAATCTCGGCGCTGCGGATTCAACGGTGCTCTCTGATTTTTAATCTGAGCACCGGTTCAAAAGTTAGAAAATGTTGCTCGCACGTTTACTGAACGTACTCGAAAAAAAGTTCAAAAATTATTCACAGTCACCCTCGACCCGCGTCGGTCGAGGTTAGGCTCTGCCTAAGTGAAACACATCCTAATGAACCCAACGGTACTCTCAGATTTCCAATCTGAGTTACCGTTTAAAAGTTATAGATTTTACAATAAAATAATTGTCACTTAATTATTTTATTTACGGTAAAAAACTAACTTTCACTGGTGGCTTGCGCCGGCCAATGTTAGTATCTGCCTAAAGAAAGCATACCCTCACGAGTTCAGCGGTGGTCTCAGATTTTTAATCCGAGTTACCATTTGTTGGTTATAAGCATTTGAAAAATAAAATAACTTTATTTAATTATTTTATTTACGGTTATGTCATTTTTGAGTTTTCTCACAGGAGGTCCGCGCTGACTAAACTTAAGTCGCGACTAGAGTAAACCCGTCATCCTGAGCGCAACGGTGCCCTCAGATTTCTGATCCGAGTAACTGTTTAAGAGTTATTCCACTTTTTCAGGAAAACAGCTTACGCGCGCTAATTAAAGCTTAACAAAACTTCGACGGATCATTCCGAGCACTTTGGGTCTCAGAATCGCATGTCGTCAGATTTCGCGGTCTCGAAATAATTTCATATAATTAAAAAAATACAGAATTTTTTGGACATTACAAGTTTCATAGAAAAAGCGGATGATATTGGCTGAGAGATGACAGGTCTTCCACCTTCGGGATTAGGACCACTGTTAGAACACACACCGCACTAGATAGCGCTCGTCCTCTTGTCCCGCCTCAACCGCTTGGACTTTGATGATGTCCCAGGACAACACATAGAAAGATCCTGAGAATCCATCATGCCCCGATGCACTTTCTGAACTCAAGCTGGACACTGCATCCCAAATTTCCTTCTCACCAGGAGAGAAATGTTATGAAGAAAATGGTATTCATCATTTTCACTCAGGCATCTACCACCCTTAGAGCCAAGTGGTCCATTGAGAAGCTCTTCAAAGTGATCCACCATAAGATTCTCTACCACATCCACATCATTCTTCTAAGAACCATCATCAAGTTTAATATTCATCCTTCAATCCTTTCTTTTCTTTCAAGCATGCCTAAAAGAAAATTGTGGTTCAATCTCCCTCCCAAAGCCAATGAATTCTTGATCTCTCTCTGGTGATTCTTTCAATTTCGATTCTTTCAATTTCCAATATTTTTTCATCCAATGTGTTTTTTTACCAACAGTGGAGAAAGAATCGTCATCCCAGGCCCCTCTCGGAGCTTGTCTTCAATCCTATAAATATCCATTGTGATATCATAAATAATAGCAATGTCGCTGATTCACTTTGAAGAACATTCTTGGAGGCCTTTTTTAGATGTTTGGTATGATCAGAGAGCCCCACCCACACTGATCCATGCACTTGTTTCTTCCAGGAGTCGTGCACTGCTTGCATGAAACTCTCATCCCATGCCCAACCGACTGAATATAAGAAACATATGTTGCTGCTATCGTCTCTCTTTAAGTTCACCACCAATGGAGAGTGATCTGAAATGGATCTTGTTAAGTGCTTCATAGATTCTTGGGGAAAGGAATTGATGCCTTTCATGTTTTCCATTCGGTGATCTAGCCTGCTCTGAATCCTTTTACACCACTTTTGGTTGTTACACCAAGTAAACCTATCACCCGAGAATCGAAATTCCAGTAGCCCATTATTAGTTATAAACTCAAAAAAATCATTCATTGCCCCGATTGAAAATGTTGTCCCTCGATTCTTCTCAGATGCCTCGACTATAGAGTTGAAATCTCCCCCATAAACCACGCCACGCACCCAAGGTTAAAGCTAGAGAGATGCTTCACCACCTTCACATTTGGAGGTCCAAGATGACTGCATCTACAGACAGAAACCGAATGACCATAAATCTGAAAAACCTAACAAAATATTAGGACTTGATAAAAAAAATATACTGCTACCAGGAGAACTCATAACCAGCACGGATGAGAACATGTGATGGAAAAGAGACCGAGAGGTCCATCTCCACACAGATCCGAGTTGCTGAAGAGCTCTGCAGGCTCCGAGTCTGCTCATCCATGCATATAAAATGGCTCATAGAGTCACCTATGCTTTGAATAATGGAAGGGTTGTGCATAGGAATTGGGAGACCTGAAATCCTAGGCCATACCAACACCAAACTAAATTCCTCTCCCAAATGAGCATCCCGGGACCATCAGGATAATGAGAATCTCCACGAACCATAGGACCGACCTTCCAGGGACCAGCCTTCAAGAAATCCACCTTTGAGAATAGATGAAAACAAAATCTATACCTAGAAATTGATGAAATCGCTACTGGATGATCCGGCCCCCAAGAACCCATGAAAGCTCAAAAGAACGAAAGAGGCGGCCGCTCATGACCAAATCTCACCACCAAAGATCAATCATGGTAAGCTTCCAACTCACCGAGTTTAGCCGCAGAGAGATCCACCGCCGGGCACCCGCCCACCTGATCTGAGCACCGAGGAGCTAGAGCGATGCCCGGAATACTCAGAAGGTGGAAGGATTCAGCGGCAAAACGAGAGCCCGAATGAAAATCCTTGAAAGAGATCAAACCCGCACCACCATCCTTGAGGGATGCTCGATGAGGGAGAAGGTGAAGAGGAACGTGCCCCATCCATCGGGATGTCAACAGAAGGCGCAATAGTCATTAAGGGGGCAAGCAGGGAAAGCGCGTGAGGCACATACTTAGAATTTAAAAAACTCATCAGTCCAATTATAATATGTAAAGTCACATGCACAACACCACATCATGGTTACATTCACAACATCATGGTCTATCCCAGCATAGACTATGATGTGGTCTAAACCACCACATTGTGGTATTTCAGTTAGTTCATAATCCTATCAATCTTTAACTTTCATTAGAAGGCTGGTGGATTTATAGTACACTTTATTCTTATGTCACGTCATGTGTAATAACCAATGAAATCATATCCAAAACTCCTTTTAAATATCTTTATAAATTTATTTTGGAAATGTTGTCATTTATTTTCACCACATGTTAAATCATATGTGAAAATCTATTCAAAACTTATTTGGATATCTTCTAAAACACTTTGGGGATGACTCTCAGAGTTTTATAAAAACGCTTGGTAACAAAACTTAATCCTCATTCACACAACCACAAAGTATGACCTCATGGACCGTTTGGGCATTAGAAATAATTATGAATTCCCAAATACATAATTTTAATCAAAGATAAACCTCTAACAAAACATTAATACTATTTAAACTACTAAGGGGTCAGATATGATATTTATCAAACACATGTATCTCTATACCGGTGTCCACCAACTGTATCATATATAAGTATACATAATCATATAAACCCTTGGTCCAAGATACCGATTGACCATGGGACAAATAGCATGTCAATATAATATATCTAACTTATATATTCTTGATTCTCCATGTATACATTGACTAGTTCGATTAACACGTATCATATCATTCACCCAAGTGAATGAGAACATCACTTTCCCCTCATCCAAATAGATAATAACATTACACATACCTTATCTAGGTATGGACATACACTTCCTTAGTCTATCACAATCAAGGGCTCAAATTCCATACCATTCATATGAGAGAAAAAATATCGTCTAGGTTAAGCCTTAATCGATGAAATAATCAACAATAAACCCAACCACCCTCTAATTAGCACAACCTCAAGGATGGTATAAGAAATGTATCAAAGCGTAAATTTTCTCATGTCAGGTATCATTTCAAAAACAGGTATAGGGATTCAATAAGAAACATGCATCCCTAGAATACCGAGGACCAAGTGTATGATACTCCATATGGTGTGTTTTGCATTATCTAGTATACAAAGCTCCTTATGTGTCTCATAGTCATATTTTATATCTCTATAAAAAAATCATATCCATGTTAACCATAACATTTCATCACAAATTAAAATAATCCATGAAAAAATTGATTAGGGTTAACTCAAAGTTTTACTTTGAGAGTTCAATTATCATTCCACTTTATACAATATATGTAGCCAACATGAAATAAAAATAAAGTGGAGGTTTTATTTTATATAACATGATAGAATTTAGGTTCTTAAAATACCTTAAGAATAATAGCAAAACTACATATAAGATTCCATCTGATAATATCCCCAATAAAACCCACCATAGAGACCTTAAATGTATTGCATCATTAGGGTTTTGTTAAATTCATTACATCTTTATGTAATTCCTACCATATTTTTATGTGACCATCTGATAAAACCTCCAAATAAACTCCTTTAGTGAGTAACATCCATGAAGAAACTTTTTTTGAGTAATGGTGAAATTATGAATCATATTTCTAATTTTAAAATATTTTAGCATTCTATTCAGAAATCTTTACTTCTCAACATCCAATGTTATGATATTAATATCTATTATTGTCCACTTAGAAAACTTTCTAACTTTTTCATCATTATATTATAATATTTAGATTTAAACTCTTATCTTGGATCATTTTGGTAACAAAATGTCACTCTTTACATTAATATCTTTCTTTACCAGCACATCCTAAATTCTTTTAGGATAAAAAGTGACTTTCACATTGAATTTTATTGGTTTAATATTTTATTTTTTATACTTTTTATTTTCACAATTCCAAGCATACTCCCACTAGCCTCATAGAAACTATATTCTCTCTAGAATATCAGACTAATATGCACAAACTATTTTGTTTCTGGAAATAAAACTTATTTCTATTAGTGGTAATATTTAACGAATAACCCATTAAAATTTATATCTTATATGATATTTTATGTGTTTCAAACAAATTTCTAAAAAGAAGAATTTATTCTTTAAAATATATATTTTTTTGTTGACAAACATATTTTTCATGCATAATTTTAATTGTTTTCTAATGATTTTTTTGATGGATTTCAATAGATATTCCCTTATAATACATTTTTTTATTCAAAAGTGGGTATTTATAGTTAAAGGAATGAAAAGGGTTTTAAAATGAACAAAAGAATGCTGATTTTTAGATTTAAATGTTATGCTATGAAATTAAGGATATTATTTTTGTTAAAGTGTGAATTTTTTCTAATTTCTTCATATTATTTTCAGGTGTTTACCCAAAAGAATAGGACAATAAGGGATACCCCATCAACCAATGAGTCCTGCCACATAGCCATCCTGTAAGGGGGTGGCTAGCTAGGACACCACCAGGAGAGCTTGGTAAAGCCAGTGGGCTGCATGGGGGATAAAGCTCGTGCGATAGGCCATAGGGAGGATCCCACGGGGAATATAGTTGGGTCATAGCTTGTGTGTTTTCCATCCCATGGTGGTCAATCCCATAAGGCGACAGGAGGAACAACTCACCAAGACGGGGTGGTCCATAGTGGCAGTAGGGGTTCCTCGAACCCTGACTGACATCACCAAGCCGAAATCTCACAGCTTGGAAAATAAACCATCATGTCCCCATATCTATCTTTCGATGTAGGATGTCTTGCCATGTGTTACTGTTCATTATTTTAAAATTTTAAGGTCATCTCGCCCAATTTTTGTGTGTCACCTTCTACCTCCTTTGAAGCCCCACTTTTCCACTCTGCCCTCATCGGCTGTGTCATGACCCGTCCCCCAGGGCTCATGTCGTGACTACCCCAAGCCCACCTTCCATAGGCCAGGGGTTGGTGACTAGCACCGGAAAGACATTTTTCTAAAATAGGAAGGCATTGCCTATGAACCTGCAAACACACAAACCAAGAACACGACAAGATGCAAACCACATAGTAAAACTATAGTAGTAAAAGTGTGTACTGAATGTAAAGGGGGCCGAAATACAATCCCAACTGAAAGTTACAACTACAACAGAAAAACAGCTCATGAGATCGTCCACCAAGGATCCTACTTGAAGGGTAGGTACAACTCATCTCCGTAGCTCTCCACGTCAACCAGTCACCTCTGTGTACTACCTAGTCTTGGCTCCCTAAAGTCTCAACCAAGCTGCTCGTCATCTGCACAAGACACAATAAGGTGTGGGTGAAACCCGTGCAGGGGTGAGTATAACAATACCTAGTAGGGACCCCAAGACCCCTGAAGGTCTCCCAGAATTTCACAAAGGTAAACCAAAAAGCATGATCTCAAACACAAATCACAAATCAAAAGACTCAGCTCAAACCAGGTATACAACTCAGAGTTCAGGAATAAAGGTGATTAGTCTTAAGTTACACCATTTTATTCCATTAGGAAGTTTCCAAAACTGAACCATGAAGAAGTTGTTCCATTTTCAATCCACATAGGGTCATATGTTGTTGATCTATGATGGGCCGCTCTAAGGCTAGTCCTCGTCGGGTCGCGCACTGCTGATTCACACAGGGTCGCGAGAATGCTAATCCACACAGGGTCGCTATAATGTTGATCCACACAAGGTCACTATGATGTTGATCCATAAATGGTCCCTATGATTTTGATCCACAAATGGTCTCTATGGTGCTGATCCACATAAGGTCGTTATACTGTTGATCGACATAGGGTCGCTCTTCAATTGACTGCCAGCCCCAGGATTCCCTGCACCCAGTGCACTTGAGTTCCATGGTATATGATCCTCAAGATTTTTTTTGTCCCAAAACTACCACAAATTTCCACAAAAGAGTAACTCAAAGGACCTCCATGTCGTAAGGGTCCCAACGCGACAGACAGCGCGTCAATCGGACGTCTGGTCTGTGAGTTATATGCTTTTTAGTACTGAGGACCCAGTTAGATTCGAGTTCGATCCAACTAGGTTGTATTCCAACTTCTTTCAAAACTCCAAAAATCAAGTGGAGTATCTCAAAAGGGCCGTCTCATTCCAAGGATTCCATCTCCGCAGACGGTTCGTCAAACAAATGTCTGGTTTGTAAGATACGACCTTGTAAGCGTATCTGGGATGATAAGGGTCCGGGTCCAGTCCGACCCGGTCAGAGTGACCCGACCCACCACGACCTGGGATGACCCGACCCGGCCCAAACCGGATGGGCCATGGAGTGGCCCACCCCACCTTGGTTGGGCATGGCCCGCCGGGCGGTTCAGCCCGCTAGCTGGCGCAACCCCCAACTGGGTGGCACGCGCATGGTCTCTCCCCCTCCCCGAATGGCTAAGTCGTTCGTGATTTCTTAATCGGAGGCACCTCGTGCTGCCACCCCCTATCAGCGGGACCCATAAGGCGCGGGTCCCCTCCATCGTGGCTCGATGCTGCAGCTTCCTTCCGTGGCACGCGACGACGCGCTGCCCTACTGCCACCGTGGTCGGCCGATGTCGGCTGCCCCGTCGGTCCCCCGCGGCGCCCGCCAGCACTGGTCGCCAGTGCCGCACTGACGAGGCTTTTGCGGGCCACCATGTGAGCTCTGATGGTCCGTTTTCCCTTCCTAACGCGCCTACAGCCCTCCCGGGTTACTGCCGTCAGTGCGTGGCTTCCGGATTCAGGATTTCATCAGGTTGAAAATCTGCCCCCAAAAAACATGACAAAAACCGAAGTGGCAGAGGGTTCGGTCCTTATTTGTTTGGCATGTGCCCTCCGCATTAGCATTATATCAAGTGGGTAATAAACAATTTATTACAAAGATAAATTTAAACCCATTCAAAACTCCTGTAACAATCACCCACAATTTCATATGAATCGTGGATCAAATCGTTTTGGTTGATCCGCATTCGTCATACTTATCAAGAACGAGGAAATGAATCAAGAAAATACTTTAATTTAATAACAACCCCTACCTCATATTTGGAGGAGACGTCGCGGTTGTGGAAGAAGAATCCACGTTTGATGAAGCCGTCGACATTCGTCGTTTCTAGATTGATTCCTCCAACATTATCATCCAAGCCTCCGTTCTTAATTGGTGGAAGACATCATGGTACTTCGTCAGAGGTTCTTCACTTCTGTGTCAAAAACCCATGCCCGAGCTTCATTTAAATAGAGGGGAAGGGATATTAACGTATTGTAGGATTAATGAGGTTCATTAATGGTTTTTTAATTAATGAACCTATTAACTCTCAACGGTGTGGTTACAAAATAGAAGAGTCAAGCAATTAAATGGATTGACAACCCTGTGGTCCCACCGCCACCGCTCAACCATTGGTAGAAAAATAAAATAGCATTTTTATGTTATTTTATTATTATTCAAAAAGCTGTAAAACTAACTTTTTCACTCAACCTACTGTGGTTGAAGTTAATCCTCCCTTAAGCGAATCTCGGTGTTGTGAGTTCAACGGTTCCCTCAAATTTCAATTCCGAGCACCGGTTCAAAAGATAGAAATTCTCGCTCGCATGTTTACTGAACGTACCTTAAAAAAGTTCAAAATTCCGTTTTAGGCACACCGGGCATCATAATCAAGCACCGTTAATTTTTGTAGACTCGTAATAATTCAAAATAATTAAAAAAATATGGAATTTATAGGTCTTTACATTCTCCCCACCTTAGGGCTTTTCATCCCTGAAAGCTACAACAAAACTAGGGGAACAAATGGGGGTATTGAGCACTTATTTAAGCCTCCTGCTCCTATATGCTCTCTTAGAGATCCTCGTGCTTCCAAAAAACTCACACCAAAGGAATCAACCGCCCACGAAGGACCCGCTCATGTCAATCCTCTATCTCCACCATGAACTCTACAAACATCGCCCCATCATTGATGTCCAGCTCTCCCCAGTCGATAACATGCGATGGATCATGCACGTACCTCCTCAGCTGTGACACATGGAAAAAATTATGCACTCAGTGCATCTGTGGGGGAAGAGTTTGATGGTACGCCACCTCGCCTACTCTATTGAGGATCTGGAAAGGTCCTATGAACCTCATAGATAGATTGCTACCCCGACCAAACCTCCATAATCCTCATTGGGGTGAGAACCATAGGAATAAATGGTCTCCCTCCTCAAACTCCAAGGGTCTTCATCTTCTGTCGGCATAAGACTTCTGCCAACTCTGTGCAGTCTTCATCCTCCCCTAGATGATCTGAACCTTCTCCATGGTAGCATGTACCAAATCTAGACCCTTAAGTGCTGACTCCCCTAGGTATGTCCAGTATAGAGGTGATCTTTATGGTCGCTCGTACAGAGCCTCAAATGGATTCATGCTGATGGTGGAGTGATAACTGTTATTGTATGAGAACTCCACCAGTGGCATGTGGTCCGCCTAACTATGGCCAAAATCAAGAACACAAGCATGAAGCATGTCCTCAAGTGTCTGAATAGTCTGCTCCTTCTGACCATCTGTTTGAGGATGAAAGGCGGTGCGCAAATTTAGTTAAGTCCCGAACACCTCCTGTAATCCATTCCACAAGCGGGATGTAAAATGAGCATCACGATCTGAGACAATCGTCAATGGAACCCCATGAATCCATAAAATCTTCTGTATGTAGAGGTGTCCCAAGCTCTCTACTGATCCCTGCTCTTAGATGGGTAGGAAGTGGGCCGACTTGGTGAGTTGGTCAATGATAACCCAGATAGAATCGTGGTCCCTGGACATATGTGATAGCCCTGTCACGAAGTCTATGGAGATACCATCTCACTTCTACTCTGGCACCTCAAGTGGTTGAGATAAGTTTGCTGGTACCTGATGCTTGACCTTCACTTGATGACAAGTGAGGCATTGCGATATGAACTATGCCACTTATTTCTTTATCCCTGGCCACCAGTACTGATGCCGAAGGTCCTGGTATATCTTTTCCACATGAGGATGTACCGCCAAAAGGGATATATGAAACTCCCTCAACACCTCCTCCCACAGTGTCACTGGTACCATAGTGATTCCTCTGAAGAGGATGACATGATCTCTACCTTAAGAAAATCCATTAGGAGCCTATCTTGAGGATATCTAAGCACGTCAGGCCTCGTAGTATATGTTCCCAAGTCGTGCCTCCCTGACTCGCTGAAGGAGTGGGAGAGTAACTATCATAGAATAGAGGTAAGTTGCTCCATCACTATCCATGAAGGATAACTGAAATGCGGCTAGCTGCTATGTCGCCTCACTCAGCAACTGTAGACCAAACCTCCTACTGAGTGCATCTTCCACCACGTTCCCCTTCCTAGGAGTATAGACTATCTCAAAGTCATAGTCCCAGAGGAACTCTATCCATCACTGTTGTCTCAGGTTCAAGTACTTCTATAGAAGATATACCTGAGACTCTTGTGATTAGAGTAGACTGTAAAATTTTCGCCCATCAAGTAGTGTCGCCACATCATCAGCACAAAGAACACTACTGCTAACTCCAGGTCATGGGTAGCATAGTTCTGCTCATGTTTTCTCAACTGCCATGATCCGTAGGCTATCACTACTTGATCCTGCATCAGAACACAACCAAGTTCAGTCCCTGATGTGTCGTAGTAGACTACATACCCAATGACCTCTTCTGGTAGCCTCAATATGGGGGCACTCGTCAGTTTATGCCTCATCTCCTAAAAAATCTGCTGGCATCTCTCTTTCCACACAAAGGGTTGTCCCTTCTTTGTCAAAGCTGGAAAGGGTGTTGGAACTCTGGAAAATTTGGGTACGAATATATGATAGTACCCAGCCAATCCCAGGAAACTCTGCACCTCAGTCACACTCCTGAGTGGATCCCAAGAAAAAAAATCCTCTATCTTCATCGGATCTAGTACAAATCCAGCCTCTGAGATAACGTGCCCTAGGAAGTGGACCTCCCGCATCCAGAACTGGAACTTCGAGATCTTGCCACAAAGTTGGTGCTCTCGGAGTGTATCCAAAACTATCTGTAGGTTCATGGCATGATCCTCCTCCGACGCTGAGTATATCAAGATGTATTCAATGAATACTACCACAAAGCGATTGAGGTAAGGCTAGAAGATCCTATTCATGAGCCCCATGAACACTACCAGAGCATTGGTTATACCGAAGGGCATCACCAAGAACTCATATTGTCCATACCGACATATGAATTTTGTCTTTGGAATGTCCTCATCTCATACCCTAAGCTGATGATAGCCTGATCTGAGGTCTATCTTCAAAAACTATCGAGCTCCCTTTAGCTGGTTGAAGAGATCATCAATCCTCAGGAGTGGATACTTGTTCTTCACGATCACCTGGTTCAGGCGTCGATAGTCCACAAAAAGACTCGGACTCCCATCTGCCTTCTTGGAGAACAAAATCGGGGATGCCCATGGAGAAACACTGGGCCTTATGAACCCCTTCCTCTACAAGTCCTCCAACTATATCCACAACTCACGAACCTCCGCGGGAGCCATCAGATATACTGGTGTAGATATCAGTGATGTCCCAGGTTATAGGTCGATGTAGAAGTCTACCTCTATACGAGGAGTTAGTCTCAAAACATCATCCGGAAAGACATCGGTAAACTGGTCCACACTATATGATAACTTAGAATCTTCACATCAACTGCTCCAAGGGTACGACTATCCAACTGATGTGTGATCAGCTGCACCCTCCTCCGAGAAAGTCTGTCATGTGCTGCAAAGGTTCCCTTCTCACTGGTGAAGGAAAACTTGATCTCATCCTCATGGACACACCACACCTTGCACCTAAAAAAGTCAATATGAGCAGGGATTGTGGATAACCAGTCCATACCCAAGATGACATCATAAGGCCTCAATGATACTAATAAGAGATCCCAACCAAAGATCTTGCCTCCTAGAGTAAGCTCACACTCCCAACACCAGTGTGTAATCATCGAATCCTCTCCTGTAGGAGTCTCTAATCATAACGATTGAGCCAATGAATCTACCAGAATCTCTGAGATCTGAACGAGAGTTGTGGCAATGAAATAGTGACTGACACCTATGTCTATAAGTATTGAAGCTAGGATGGAGTAGAAATAGATCATACCTTGAATCATCTATGGAGAACCATGGGCATAGGCCTCAAATGCCTAAAGTTGTGCTCCTCCATGTCTTCCTGCTCTTTGAGGTCGGAGTGGACCACCTGGAGGTGGGGGCGGTAGAACCTCAAATCGCCGCCCACTTCCTACTACACAGCCTGCTCCTCTGCCACATCTGTTGCCCTACAAACCTCCTCGCTCGAATATCTGCCTTTGCCTCAGTTGTCCCTCAAACATCTTCTGATCATCGGTAAGGCAGGTCAGGTATTCGTGAGCCATGTGACCCTGCCTGCCGCACGTGAAGCATAGTCTGCTCCTCTACTGGCCTGCTCTCCCTTATGAGCTCCGCACCTCCGACCCTACATCCTGGGGTCTTCCTCTAGAAGGTATGGACCGCTTGGACCCCTGATTTATTTTTCTACTAACTGCTACAGATGACTCAGATACCTATCATCTGGTGGTGGCTCTCATCATCAGTGCATGCTCAACTAAGAACACCAATAACGCTCTCTCGAGCACTCCACCCTGCATCAGGATATTGAGGAATATCATCGATGCTCTGATCTCCCACTGGAGACCCTTCTCAAAGTTCCAGGCCCTAAAGAAAGGGTCGCGTACCATGTCGGTGGAGTAGAGTGAGAGGTCAGTTAATCTCACCGATTATTGGGCTACTGTCAGGCTGCCCTTCTATAAGTGTGGGAGCTCCTGAATATCCACATAGCATAGAGTCGTTGGAACAAACTTTTCCATGAAGAGGCTCTCAAAGTCTGTCCAGGTGAGGGTCACCTCATCATGTAACTGGAGTGTCAGGCTCCACCATCTCCCTATTGTGCCCCAGAAGAGGCTAGCATCTAGGATCACAATCTGCTATATTAGTGTCCCAAATAGGCGGAAAACTATAGCCACAACCTCCAGCCAGTCCTTAGCTACCTGGGGATCTGTCTCACCTCGAAACCTCGGAGGCCTATACTGCTGGAACTCGTGAAATGCACTCAGTCGGCATGCACCGTCTGTTAGTGGGACAGGTGGTGGTGGTGTTGCCGGTGCACCACCCGAAGGTGCTATCACTGTAAGAGGGCCTTGCACTGAAGCCTCATCTCTCGGTGGTCCATCATCCTGAACTCTCTCTAGAATCATGGATGGCTGTCTACATGGAGGCATCCTGAAAAGAAACAGGTGCATCACGGTCAATAAGTTATACCTGGTGAGCTAATTCAAAAGAGATTAAAGTAAAACATTTCCAAAACACACTCAATCAATGTTTTCATGCACCGAGTTAGAAATCATAATTCAGGGTCCTGGTTTATGGATATGTCGGTTGTCGCACCAACACTAGACTCCCCGATCTGAAAACCATACTCAAAACACTTAACACTATTGCTCCATTGGAAATATCAAAGTCCTAGTTCTTCGGTAGAACCGACTCCTCTGATACCACTTTTCCATGACATGTCCCTCGGGGACCGTGTTGTGACTACCCCAAGACCGCCTTCCATAGGTCAGGGGTTGAAGACTAGCACCGGAAAGGTATTTACCTAAAACGGGAAGTCATTTCCTTTGAACCTATAAACAGACAGACCAAGAACATGACAAGATGAAAACCATGTAGTAAAACTATAGTAGTAAAAGTGTATACTGAAAGAAAAGGGGGCCATAATACAATCCCAACTGAAAGATACAACTACAATAGAAAAACAACTCATGAGATCGTCCACCAAGGATCCTGCCTAAAGGGTAGGTACAACTCTTCTCCTTAGCTCTCCATGTCAACCAGTCACCTCTGTGTACTGCCTGGTCTTACCCCCCTAAAGTCTCAGCCAAGCTGCTCGTCGTCTGCACAAGACACAATAAGGTGCGGGTGAAGCCCATGCAGGGGTGAGTATAAAAATACCCAGTAAGGACCCTGAGACCCATGAAGGTATCTCAGAATTCCACAAAGGAAAACCACAAATCATGACCTCAAACACAAAGCAAAAAGAAAAAGACTCATCTCAAACCAGGTATACAACTCAGAGTTTAGGAATAAAGATGATTGGTCTTGAGAAACATCATTTTATTCCATTAGGAAGTTTCCACAATTGAACCATGAAGAATTTGTTCCATTGTCGATCCACACAGGTTTGTATGTCACTGATCCACGATAGGCCACTCGAAGGATGGTCCTCGTCGGGTCATGCACTGCTGATCCACACAGGGTCGCTAGAGTACTGATCCACACAGGGTCACTATAATGTTGATCCACATAGGGTCACTATAATGGTGATACACATAGGGTCTCTATAATGTTGATCCACACAGGGTCTCTATGGTGTTGATCTACACAGGGTCATTATGTTGTTGATCCATACAGGTTCTCTTTTCAATTGACAATCAGCCACAGGATTCCCCGCACCCGGTGTGCTTGAGTTCTGTAGTATCTACTCCTTAAGATATCGATCATGCATCAACTACCACAAAGTTCCACAAAGAAGTAACCCAAAGAACCACCATGTCTTAAGGGTTCCAATGTGATATAAAACGTGTCAATCGAACGCCTGGTCTGTGAGTTATAGGCTTTTAGTGCCGAGGGCCCAGTTGGATTCGGGTTCGATCCAACCTGGACATACTCCAACTTTGTCCAAAACTCAAGTAGAGTATCTCAAAAGGACCTTCTAGTTCCAAGTATTCTAGCACCGCAAACGGTTCATCAAGCGGATATATGGTTTGTGAGATATGGCATTTTAAGCATATCTGGGCCGATAAGGGACCGGGTTCGACCCAGGTCCATCCCAGCCTGGCCCGCTAGTTGGCGCGGCCCCTAGATGGGTGGCCCGCATGGGGTCTTTGCCCCTCCCCAAATGGCTAATCCATTCAGGATTTCTCAACTGGCGGTGCCACATGGCGCCGCCCCTGTCAGCGGGACCCACAGGGCACGGGTCCCCTCTACCGCGACTCGATGCCGCAACTTTCTTCTGCGGCACGCAACAGTGCACTGCCCTACTGCCACTACGGCTGGCCGACATTGGATGCCCCATCGGTCCCTCATGGTGCCTTTAGGTACCGCCTTTCCTCCACGGTCGGTGACAACCGGCCGTCGTCGTCCCCCACTGGTGCCGGTGCCACGCCTGCGGGGCTTCCACGGGCCACCAGGTGAGTTTCAATGGTCCGTTTTCCCTTCTGAATGTACCTATGGCCCTCACAGGTTGCTGCCATCACTGCATGTCTTCCAGATTCAGGATTCCGTTTGGTTAAAAATTTACCCCCACAGAACGCGACAAAAACCGAAGCGGTGGAGGGTTCGGGCCTTGTTCGTTTGGTTCGTGCCCTCTGCGTTAGCATCATATAAAGCGAGTAATAAATAATTCATCACAAAGATAAATTTAAACCCGTACAAAAATCCCACAACAATCACCCTCAATTTCATATGAATCGTGAATCAACTCGTTTTGGTTGATCCGCATTCATCATGCTTTTCAAAATGATGAAATGAATCGAGAAAATAATTGAATTTAATAACAACCCCTACCCCAAATTTGGAGGAGACGTCGCGGTTGTGGAAGAAGAATCCAAATTTGATGAAGTCATCGACGTTCATCATTTCCAGATTGATTCCTCCAATGTTGTCGTCCAAGCCTCCATTCTTTGTTGGTGAAAGGTGTCGCAGTACTTCATTAGAGGTTCCTCACTTACATGTCAAAAATCCAAGACCAAGCTTCATTTAAATAGAGGGGAAGGGAGATTAACACATCGTAGGATTAATGAGGTTCATTAATGAGTTTTTAATTAATGAACCTCTTAACTCTGAATGGTGTGGTTACAAAATAGAAGAGTCAAGCCATTAAATGGCTTGAAAACCCAGCGGTCCTGCCACCACCGCTCAACCGTTGGTAGAAAAATAAAATAACATTTTTATGTTATTTTATTATTCTTCAAAAAGCTATAAAACTAAATTTTTTACCTGACCTACTGCGGTTGAAGTTAAGCCTCCTTTAAGTGAATCATGGCACTGTGAGTTCAATGGTGCCCTCAGATTTCAATTCTGCGCATCGGTTCAAAAGATAAAAATTATCACTGACACGTTTATTGAACGTACCTTAAATAAAGTTCAAAATTTCATTTCGGGAACACTGGGCCTCAGAATCAAGTGCCGTCAATTTTCATAAACTCGTAATAATCCCAAATAATTAAAAACAATTATATGAAATTTCTGGGTCTTTATAGGTTGTTGCTGCTACTGACCAGAAATCTCAATCTCTGATGCCTAACAAGATCAAACTCGAGCTGCGAAACCACTTCCACCACCTGGGATCACTCTCAAACCCTCATTAAACCTCTATGAAGGATTCATCCGGCCACTTCAAATGTCAGATGAAGGAGGATCTCGATTACCACTACATTCGCTACTATGAGCCGTCGCTGCCATGCACTATACCACACTACCACATCCTTCACTACTGCCACGTCCACCAAGGCGATTCCACGTCTATATACAACATTCATTCCTCCCTTTTATGTGAGAAACCACACCATATCTACTCCAAAAATACCCAGTCCACACTATATCTAAACACCTGAATCCTTTGGGTGTTTCCATTTTTTACCCCTATATCTCGCAGTTGTTTTTTTGAAGGGAGATCCCCATGGATATGGGGGACACCATCAAGTATTCTTATCCCCTACATAAATAGTGGGGTTTACATATCGAGAAGGGGAGTTCGAATTATGGGGAGGATGGATGCTCGGTCAATGATGTTGCACCACCCCCTTTTCTTCATTTTTTTTATTTCATTTATTTATTCTTTTGTTTTTATTTTATTTTTAGTTTTATTTTTAATGGAATTTTAATTTATATTATTAATAAATTAATACATGTATGAATTTTTATTTTATGTTTCATCCTTCTTCTTTTTCTTCTTCTATCCATTTTTATTTTCTTTATTTCTTTAGATTTTTATTTTATTTTCTTTTCTTTCTCTATCATAATTCTTCTTTTTATTTTATTTTTCTTTTATTATATTTCTCTTCTTCTTTTCTTTCCACCATTCTGATCTCTTACCCTTGAAAATGAGGGTCTGACTTGAGGCTTGGCCCTGGGAAGGTCAGGTGTTCTTGAATTATTTCTTAAATATTATTTTATGTTTGTGGTAGATGTGAGTGGAATGCGTGGGTGGGAAAATTTTCCCCCACAACATGAAACTCAAATATTCTTATACTATTTTATTTTATTTATTTTCCCTCTCGTCCATTCATTATCTCTTCACATGATGAAGTTGATCTGATCAATGGATCAAATGGCATACGATGGAGCTAGATCCTGGAAGATTCCACACTCTTAATTGAGGTGCATAATCAACCATGATTATAGGAGGAGGTGGAATTTATATTTCTTATGAATTTGATATTTCAAAACTTCTAAATAATAGTATAGTAATTCATGCATGAGATTTCATAGTTGAATCATCAAACTAAGTTTAAAAAAATAAAGGAGAATAATGATAGAACTCAAAACTGAACCTATGACCAAGATCATTCTTTTCTAATCACATTTTGTTTAGCATTACATGTTAGTTTAGTTTAAATTTTCATTCTACACGTCTTTTCATTATTTAGATAATAAACAAAAAGCCCAAATTCATCTTTCACTACTTTCATAAATAATATAAAACAACAACAAAATTAGATATAGGTGAATTGGAATAAGTATGTGAACAAACTGAGAATCTCCTCAGGTGAGATGACCATGTTCATCCATTGTGTTGCACTAGAAAAAACTTATAAATTTTCTATTTCCAAACACAACGACATACATGAGTTAAAATTGGCATCGTTTTTAGGGAGCTAATATGTATTTTATTTTATTATTCTTTTTCAAATAGTAGATAGTTTTCATTGCTTTAGAAAATCATAAAAAAATTCCATGTTGTATTCAAATGATTTTTTATGAATGGACTAAAAAACCACATGTGAAAGAATCAATAATTGAATCACTCTGGTCTATATAAGATAGTTTTTCTTTATTTAATAGATAGATCAGGGGATCCCATAGTCAAATCATTGTAGAAGAGTGATTCAAGGGCCTCATATAGGAGATTAAAGTGATCCTCGAACAACTAGTGGTTGAAGGATTGGCCAAATAACTAACTAAAATCCAAGAGTACTTCCCAGAGTTTTATCACGAATTGGACAATAAACAAGTAGATAAGTCCTTTATTTCTCTTAACTCTTCAGAAGAACTCCCCCATGTGAAATTTTAGGAACAAGTTGCTAACAAAAATCTCAAATAAGAGATTCAACAACTTGAAGGGATGGTATAAGATCTATAAGGGAAAATTTAAAGGTTAACTGAGTATTCTAATGCATCCCTTGAGTAACCTGAACCTAAATTAGAGGATGAACCATTGGTATTTCATAATTTTTATGAAGACATCCAATAATTTGATGCCAAGATTAAGGAGTATCCACCACCCAACCATTTGAATAACTAGATAAAGGATGACCATGATGAGTTGGGGTGGATTCTTGACGAGGAAGACTTGTATGTTGAGCTCTGTGTGGGATATCAACAAGATTTGGACACTTTTTGGAATGAGTGTGAGCTACAAATTGATATCCCTAGTTTCTAAAAAGTATATGATCTAGTACCATTACATAAATTTTTATCCATGTAAGATAAGGGAGCCACACAGGTGATAGAATTTGAAGAAAAGACAAAGGATACCAACTACCTGCCTCTATCCACTGAGATTCAATTTCAATAGGCACTTACCCCTGACGAAGTGATTGAACCAAAACCAAATCAGGGAGATGATTTTATTTTGAACTCTTTTTTTCTAATTTTATTAGATATAATTTTAGTATCACTCCTAACTGCTTTAAATTTTCATATTTGGTCAATACTTGATTTTCCTTAGAGGAATATGAAGCAACAAAACCTACACATGCTGAGGAACACATTATTCTCCCTGATTTATATGAACATTCATTTGAGGAATCCCATGAAAAGTTACAAGTGTATGAGCCTAAATAAAATAAGACTCAGTCTCCACACTTTAAAAGGGGGTATTTTTATTTAAATTTAATTTTTTTTCAAGTAAAAATACCTATCTACTTTACCTTTGATCATTCAATCCATATATCCCAATTTGAGCCAGGACTTGAAAATAAATAGGAGGTTTCAAAAGTAGAAACCAAGAAGGAGGATAATCCATAATTAATCCTACCCCCACCATGCAATCTATACATAATTTTTAAGGTGATGGATTTGGTATACTCTTTCCATGGATCATTCCTCACCAAGAAAGAAGAAGTTCAAGCTAGGAGAATTCACATGTGGTGGTTAAAGTCTAAGAAGCTTTGTCCACTAAATAAAAATGGATGATAGCTGGTACTACGCTATAGAGGTAGTAAAAATATAGGGCCCACTTGGGGGATCATACCAATATTTATCTTTAATTACTTTCTAGGATTTCAATTTCATTTTTTAGGACTAGTTTAGTATGTATCACCACTACCACTTTCATTTTGAGCGTTAATGATATGATCCCTTTTCTTGATTGATTAATTATATTTTATAGGTATATGATGGAACAAGGTAGACTTCAAACAATAGAGGAAGAGTAATGAATATACATAAGAATAGGGAGTTCATTCTTATATTCTTTATGTTCAAACT
>CAUJRU010002578.1:0-72104 GCA_963277665.1 Viscum album
GACACCCCCTAGACAGCTGCACTCCCCTGGACAGCCCTTCCACCCTCCTGAAAATGCTCCCACCCCCTTGTACTTCCCCCCAACCCCATGGACACCCTAAACACCCCCACCCCACTAGACAGCCCTCCCACACCCTTGGAAACCCCCCTCACCCCACAGGACACCCCCACACCCCTGGACACCCCCTGGACAGCCCCCCACTCCCCTGGATAGCCCTCCCACCCTCCTAGAAATGAGCCCACCCCCTGGACTCCCCCCCCCCACTCTCATGGACACCCAGGACACCCCCCACCCCACTGGACATCCCTCCCACACCCCTGGAAAACCCCCACCCCACTTGACACCCCCCACACCATTGGACCCCCCCCCCCCCCCAGACCAAAATTCATACCAGAAAAACTGTCATAAGTAGACCAAAACAAGAAGTAGATAAAAAATAAACATTCACATATATAACATTCAAAACTTAAAATGTCAAATTAAAAAAACTAAATCCAACTTAAACGACTACCAAATACACAATTATAATGACAATATTCAAAATTATATTTTACACTACAAACAAACTAAAATCCAATCAAACCTGTAAAATAATTTGACCATTCCACTTGTAAGTGTTTGACCTCTTGAGAACTATAGGGTTAAGGGTCGTCAAATAGCTACAAATTAAAAGGATAGTAGTTAACATGTATAATGAATAAATCAAATGAAATATTATGGCAAATTTTAAAAGGAAATATTACCAGGTCAAAGTTCACAAGTGTTCCAGTTGTAATTATTTCATACATAAATCTTAACATATAATATTCGCATTCGATGACGCCTTTTTGTTAATGACAATTCTATTTGAATGATGGTAAATTCAATATATTATTTTTATGTAATAAATCAAAAATTACAAATTAGAAATGGATATTTACCTTTACTTTTACATATTTGATCTTTTCACTCCTTTTCTTTTTGTTTTTTTGAAAGTAGACCCATCCCCTGTTAGAAAATAATACGAATGAGATAAATTCAAAATTCATTATAATATATAAAACTATTGAGAAATTGAAACTTACTTTTCCAAAATATTCATAAAACTTTCCCGCACATCGCCATGGACAGAGCATATCCAATAAAGTGTTTTCTCCCTTGGGAAAAAAACACCTAACATCCAATGATCACTGATAAAAGAAAATTTAAGGGTAGTGGTTTTTTATGTTAAAAAGATAATGAAATCTTTACCAAAGATTTGTTCCATACCTATCACAAAAAGTTATCATCCAACATTGTGTAGATATATTATGTTTAAATCTTTCAGCAATATAAATCATTCTTTGTTCCTCGTCCAATGAATGTGCTTCAGGGGAAATCAAATGAAGGTCCATGAATCTGTATACATCTGTCCACTCATTCTTCTCACAAATGTTATAAAGATAACTAATACAAAATAGACATAAGTATTACATTTTTAATAAATATAATGAAGGTAAAATGTGTTAAGATTACATGTAAAAAAAATTCACCACGTTGATGCCAACTTATCTCCGGTAATAAGCTCCATGATATCATTTTTTACAATCCCCACAGTTATTGCACGTCCACAAACATGAGATTCCATTGGAAACTCATAATGATCCGCCAAAAAATTTTGAATATCTTGACAATCTGTCAAGACTACTAGAATATGTTTCTGATGTCATAGCCATTTGTCTTTGTTGTTGTCTATACAGTATTTCTTTACCTTTGAAGTATTCCTATAAAAATAAATAGAAAAATATATTAGTTTTAAAATGATAAAACAAATTTAATAAAAAAATAGAAAATATAACATACATACCTCTATGGTAATGAGTCGTAGAAGTCTATATGGACAAATTAAAAAATGGCTGATATTATGTCCAACTTTCATCACCTCATCTGTAGGTAATGGTACTCGAGCTGATCTATCTATAATATCCTCTACAGTGACCCTATGATTCTCTACCTCTAACTGTTGATGATGAACTGTATCTCCTATACAATATACCAGCCCATATGAAACTATATGATGTTGAGGATCATCAACACACAACTCGCAATAATTTGGAAGTTGTGGTGGAGGAGTAGGATAAAAAATGGGGTTGCATACTGAGGTGGGGGAGTGGGAGCTACTAGAATAGGTGGAGGATAAATAATGGGGTCTATAGGGGGAGGTGGAGGAGTGGGAGCTGCAGTCTGAAATTGTCTTTGCATGTCTGTAAACATATATTGTACTGATGCTCTAATCTTTTCCTCTATTGTCGCATTAATATTATGAACTTCAACCTCCAATTATTCTATTTTTTTATAAACACCCTCAACGGAAGAAGTTGAAGAATGTGTCAACACTTTTCTTATCGATACACTTGTCGAATATCCTCGTACATGACCAGGATGTTCGGGATTTCTCAATGTTGTAGATAAAATATCTTGCCTCCCAGCAGCTGTAAATACCCCCCTGTGAGCTCTGGTCCTCAAGAGAATCCTGTATTAATTAATTGAACATTTTTGTAATGATTGAAATTTTATGAAGAATATAGTTAACTTAAATAAATAAAATAGATATCTTACAATCCTCTCAACTACGATTCTAAAATATTCCAAAAGATATTGCTATTTTTTCCCATCCAATATCTCTTCCATTTTTCATGTCTAGATGGAGTGGATAGAGGGGCCACCTCTCCAGAGCTTAAAGACTCAGATCTCAGTTTTTTTAATTTTTCCATCATTGTTTGTTCTTCCAATAATGCATACCCTCCCTGAGATAAACTATGTGGGTATACATTTTTAGATTGGATCTCCTGATGATATTTCCTTGTTTTCTGTAAATTAATAATAATAAATCATTAACAAAACATTAATAAGATCATTTATTTAAGAAATATTATAAAATTTTACATTTCCCTTACCAAAAATGAATTTTTTCTTCTACTTTCAACAAACTGTCTCCATGTTTCTTCATCTATAAAAGGATATATATGACATGGATTTTCCTGACTCCTATGACCAAAAATTAAATCAGATGAGGGGGTTGATTTGAAATCCCTACATCTCCTAGCATCCATAAATAAAAATTTCTTCCTGACTCCTCCAATGTTAGGAATATCAAATGTCATCTGATAAAGAAGAGGTAAAACCTATTATATATACTACAAAAATTTAAAGAATAGGAAAAAAATAGCAAAATATCTTACCAAAATCATCTCCCACAACTGAGATATTATCGCTTTGTCCACACTTCTCCAGTCATTATATAAAATTCTTACTTTTCTCTTACCCTGAGTTGATAAAAAACTCTTAAAATATTTTGCATTTGGACCTCTAATAATATAATTCTCATCAAACTCAACGAGTATCCTCTAGTACTACATACGGGCAAGTGATAATTTTGGTAAACATGTGCACCCACGTTTACCAACTATTGAACTCTTTGTTGTTATGGGATCACATGAGGAAGATTGGGGAACATCAAGAGGATCATGTGAATGTTCCTCCCCAGAGGTATGATCATTGTGCTCATCTCCAGAATCATGTGGTTGATCAACTGATTGATCTGTCATTATCCTTCAAATAAAAAAACAAACATTAGTTCAAAAATATACAAATTCAAATATTACAATACTAATGTAAACAGAAAATAGAAAATTTTACTAAGTTACATAATATTAAACATGATTAATATGGTAAGAATGTTAAACGATGGTAAAGATGGTAAATATGGTAAAGATGGTAAACATGGTAAACATGGTAAAGTAATTGTCATTCAACAAAAATAAAAGATATAAAATTTATGTAATGGTAAACATGATAAAGTAAACTAAACAAAATTAAAATAAACAAAAACTTATACGTATTTGTTTTAATACGTGTTTTAAAAAAGAAAAAACATATAATATCTAACATTTTATGAAAATAATAAATGTAAACAAGAAATAAACATATGTTACCTATAATATTAGGAATGTACAAATGGATTATTTTCACAAATTCCTTCATCGTGATCGTTCCTTATGGCACAAACCATGTCTTCAACATGCTCATCATTATGTTCTTCTAATCTTTCCATAGAATTAGGTATCTCACATAAATCAACATCTTCATCAATTTGATCCTCATCAAAATATTGTTTTCCCTTGTAAAACAATAGCCCATTGCATCTCTGATTGATCTACTACATAGAAATTTTTTTTTCATGTGTTTCCATTATAAAAGAATCATTTGTGTCTTCCAATCTATTCAGATTAACAATTGTCATTCCAAATTCATCATGTCTGACACTATTGTTACCAATAAACCATTTACTGTTAAAAATAGGAACTTTAATTTTAAATTAATCAACCTAGAATATTTCTTCAATCACTCCATAATATTCACTTGATGTAGAAATTGGGTTTTTGTCTTTAACACTCAAAAAATGCTTTTCTTCTGCAAACACCAATACACCACTATTCTGAACTGCACTTGTGTTGTCCTGATCTTTTGTATGAAATGTATAGCCATTAATTTCATAATCGGACCATGTTATCACATTTAAACATGGACCACCCACTACCCATTTTAATGTCTCTGATATATCTGATCTACCAAGCAAGGTCTTTTTAAACCATGACAAAAATGTTTTGTTGTGCTCATTCAAAACCCACATTTCTTTCTTCTTTGGATGACATTGTTTCAACTCATTAATATGAAATGTGATATATGGTTCAGCATCAGCTATGTTATTCAAGATGTATAATTCTAACTTCTTCATATGTTCAGCTGACAACTATTTGACTTTCAAGCCATGAATCCCCTTTCCCTCATTATTAACTCGTTCATGGCGAGATGGAGGCAAACCTATGTGTTGCACCACAACCAAGTAGCTCGTACAAAACTCTGCAACCTCCTCAGAGATATACTTTTCAATAATGGAGACTTTAGGTCTATATGGATTCTTAACATACCTCTTCAATATTTTCATATACCTTTCAAAAGGATACACCCAATGAAGATATACAGGTCCATAAAGCTTTATTTCTCAAACCATATGAATCATTAAATACACCATTATATCAAAAAAAAGATGGAGGAAAACACATTTCCAATTTACAAAGTATACAAATTCATCCTTTTGTCAGTGTCGTCATGACACGGATGGGAAATATTCCATATAATGAAACTGGTAGAATTTGTTGCATCATGACGTGAAAATCATGATATTTCATACCTATCAACTTCAAATCCTTCAATGAGACAAAAAAATTTACATTTGAAGAATAACCATGAGGCACTTTGATATCATGAAGACACTGAAAAAAGATAATTTTCTCCATCTTGGATAATATATGACAAGTCAGGGGAAGAAATGTTCATCTTCCATTAGGAGTGGAAGCTAACTCCAAACATATTCCCATTGATAGTAATTCTAATCTTGCATTCAACCCATCTTTTTTTTTCCTTTAATATCTAACAATGTTCCAATCAAACTGTCATAGATATTCTTCTCCACGTACATGACATCAATATTATGTTTAACTTCATGATATCTCCAATATGGTAGCTCAAAAAATATTGACATTTTCTTCCAAATATGTCTATCATTACCAGATTTATGTGTCTTTCCCAATTTCACATCAAGGTTTTCCACCCTCTCAAAATAAAGATCAGGGGATAAAGTTTTTGGAGTAATATCAAATTCTTGTGATCCATTGAATACATTTTTTTAGTCTTATATAAGATTGATCCATAGGCAAAAACTTTAGATGATCCATATACACTGTTTTCCTCCCATGATGCAATTGAAAATATGAAGTCTTTTGTTCTCAAATTTGACATGCTTTATGCCCTTTAACACTATATCAAGAAAAATTTCCATATGATGGGAAGTCATTTATAGTGAACATAAGCACTGTATACAGTTGAAAATATTCCATTTTATAATAATCATACACCCTAATACCATACTCCCATAAAAGTTTCAAATAATCAATCAACGGTGACAAGAAAACATTAATATCATTTTAGGTTTTCTTCAGACCAGAGATCATTATACTCAACATGAAATATTTTCACTTCATACAAACTTCAAGAGAGAGGTTGTAAATTACCAATAAAACAGGCCATGAACTATGTGTGCTACTGAGGGTTCGGTATGGATTCATTCCATCTGTGCACAAACCTAGTCTAATATTTCTAATTTCAATTCCAAATATAGGATACTACTCATCAATTTTCTTCCATTGTGGACAATCAGCTGGATAACGTATTTTTCCATCACATATCCTCGCATCAGCATGACATCTTAACCTTTTTGCATCATGTGAATTAGCAAATAAATGCTTCAAACGATGAATTATAGAAAGATACCAAAATACCTTTGAAGGGATCTCTGTAATCTCTACATCAGCCTGTGATTTTTCTTTCACCTTATACCGTGATGTCCCATATTTAGGACACTCTGACAGAAATTCATATTCCTTCCTATATATCATACAGTCATTTGGATATGCATGTATTTTCCTATATCCCAATCCTATTGGGCATAATATTTTCTTGGCCTTATAATGTGAATCTGGAAGATTGTTATCTTTTGGAATAATTTCTTTCATAAATTTTAGCATCTCTGTAAAACTTTTGTCACTCCATCCATGTTTCGCCTTCAGGTTAATCAATCTTAACACCACCGAAAAAAATGTAAAATCTGTACAACTAGGATACAATGGTTTTTCAGCATCACCATATAGATGTGCAACTATTGATTCTATCTCAATTTGTTCTGCTGCAATATCACGAATAATTTCTTCAATTCCATCAGAGTTACCATCTTTCGAATCATCATCATTAGTAGATCTGATATTTTTTCTAGTTTCACCATTCCAAATCCAAGGGCTATAACTCAGATTAAAACCATGAAAAATAAGATGATCTTTGATCTATCTAATTTTCAAATTCTTCATATTCAAATATTTTATGCATGGAAAGAAAAAAAAATTCACTGCTCAGAACATTTCGATTAAAAATTCCAAAAAGGCATCAACACCTTCCTCATATTCATTACTCATTCGATGTGTCGTAATCCAACTTCGACTCATTATTACCTATAACAAATATCAAAATTATACATCTTTTTAAGATAATAAAAATATGTATTTATATGAAAAATATTATAATTTGAATGTAAAAAAATTTTGAAATATAAAACAAATCTATGCGTATTTAAAAAAATATGCTTGAAAATGATTTTAAAAAGAAAATATAGTTAGATATAACAGTTTTAAATTCATCTTGGATCCTTTATTCTTAAGGTACACAAAGAATACATCCTGTTTCAACTAGATACCAAATTCACCATTTCGTAAAAAATAAATATGAAGTATAAATATTAAAATATGTATACATTCACTACTGAAAATTACACAGATCCCAGTGATTTGAAACCCCTTGACACCCCCCCCCCCACCCTTCTGGATAGCCCCTCCACCCCCTGGACACCACCCCCACCCCCCTAGACACCACCCCCACCCCCTGGACACCCCTACCCCCTTGGACAGCCCCCCCCCCACCCCCTTGGACACCCCCTGGACACCACCACCCCCTTGGACACACCATTGACACCCCTACCCCCTTGGACACCCCCCCCCACCCCCTTGGACACCCCCTAGACACCACCACCCCCTTGGACAACCCCCCCCCCCCCCCCCCGGACACCACCCCCACCCCCTTGGACACCCCCTAGACACCACCACCCCCTTGGACAGCCCCCACCCCTCTAGAAAGCCCCCCCCCCCCACCCCCTGGACACCCCCACCCCTCCTGAACACCACCCCCACCCCTACCCCCTTGGACACCCCCTTGGACACCCCCCAACCCTTTGGACAGCCCCCCCCCCCCCCACTCCCTGGACAGCCCCCCAAACCCTCTGGACAGGCCCCCCACCCCCTTGGACAGCCCCACCACCCCCTTGACACCCCCCACCCCCTTGATATCCCCCCCCCAACCCTCTATATATCCCCACCCCCTGAAACCCCCCCCCCCCCGGACAACCCCCCACCCCCACCCCCTTGGAGAGCCCCCACCCCTCTAAACAGCCCCTACCCCCTGGACACCACCCCCACCCCTTTAGACAGCCCCCCCACCCCCATGGACACCCCCCACCCTCTAGACACCCCCACTCCCCTGGACCGCCCCCTCACCCACCTCGACACCCCCACCCCCTGGACACCCCTACCCCATTGGAAATCCCCCTCTCCCCCTGGACACCACCCCCCACCCCCTACCCCCTTGGACACCCCATTGGACACCCCCCAACCCTCTGGACATCCCCCCCCCAACCCTCTGGACACCCCCCACCCCCTTGGACAGCCCCCCACCCCCTGAATACCCCCCCCCCAACCCTTTGTACACCCCCCCCCACCCCATAGACACCCCCCCACCCCCACCCCTGGACAGCCCCCTAACCCTCTAGACAACCCCCACCCCCCAGGACACCCCCCACCCCCATGGACACCCCCACCACCTAGACACCCCCACACCCCTGGACCGCCCCCTAACCCCCCCTCAACACCACCCCCCACCCCCTGGACACCCCTAACCCATTAGAAATCCCCCTCACCCCCTGGACACCACCCCCCCACCCCCTTGGACACCCCCTGGACACCACCACCCCCTTGGACAGTACCCCCCCCCCCCCACCCCTCTGGACAGCCCCCACCCCTTGGACAACCCCGAGAACCCTATGGACCACCCCTCACCCCTTTGGAAAGCCCCCCCCCCACCCCATGTACAGCCCCCCACCCCTCTAGACAGCCCCCCGCCCCCACCCCCTGGACACCCCTACCCCCCTGGACACCACCACCACCCCCTTTGACAGCCCCTGCACCCCCTTGGACATCCCCAACCCCCTTGGACAGCCTCCGCACCCCCTGGAAACCACCCCCACCCCCTTTGACACCCCCTGGACACCCCCACCCCCTACACAGCTACCCCACCCCCCCTAGACACCCCCACCCACTTGTACATCCCCCCCACCCCCCACCCCCTTGGACACCCCCTGTACGTGCGCACACACAAACAAACAAAAATCGTAAACTAGCATGATATCACTTCCATGGTTTCTTTTACCAGAAAAGAATTTAGCATCATATAAATTAACACTATGAAACTTACCATGACAACAAGTACAAATATAGAAAAATAACATCTCAAAAAATTAGATTAGGGCATCATGAAAAATAATAACTGAAACTGAGCCGTGTGAGGCTTACTTGAGTGTTGCGAGTCGACCTGATAGATCTAGTGAAAATAAATATAATGAATGATTTTGTAAAAATGAGGCTAGAGGTCATGAATTAAAATAATCCTTTCTAGGTTTCCACATGGGATAGATGAGTCTCAGGTCGCCCGATCGAAGAAAACAGAATGACTGAATACGGGGTGCGATAAATCATTTAAAATCTTTATAACGTCGGTTATTTAATAACCGACGTGATGAAATATTTTTTTATATGTTTATAATGTCAGTTATTTAATAACCGACATAGAAAATAATTTATAATGTTGGTTATAAAATAATCGACGTTATAAATGGATCTTTATCACGTCAGATTTTTTTTAAAACTGACATGATAAAGCGCCTAGCTTTTCTTTATCACGTCGGTTATAAAATAACAGCCGTTATAAAGCACACAATATTCAATTTTCACATCAGTTATAACATAACCTATGTAAACAATCTAATCTCAGCATTTTTTATGTCGGTTATTTTATAACCGACATAAAAAATGGTTCATGGTCGATATATCACGTCGGTTATAAAATAACCGACGTGATAAATCTATTTTTACAGCATTCCATGATGGTTATTTATTATCCACTAAATGAGGATAATATTCATTGTTAATATATATGATATTAATGTGCTTTATTATTAATAAACACCATTTTAGTGCATTTTACACTTTGAACATCATTCCACATTATGATTGTAATACCTTCTTAAAATGCACTATTATGTGGTACATTTTTTAACATCATTTAAAGTACCCAATGATTCATCTGATTTTAAGGAATGTAATTATACATATTTTAATTTGATATTTTTTGAAATTTATATACACATCAATATGAACATGTTTCATTCAGGGATCAATGTAGGATTCATAAAGGATGATGGAGATATTTGGCGATGAAAGGAAACAATTCTGGAGAAGTCAGATTGGACACCATCCCACTAATTCGAATTTTGGGCCCACCATACAGGCCCAATGAATCCCAAATTTCTTTTTATGATATAATAAATGTATATTAATAAATAACTATTCATGATCCAATTCTAATTAGGCCTCCATGATGGTCATTTAGGCGGCCCAAGTTAGAGATAAAATTCTGGGCCAGATTATGCACCCCAGAAAAACAGCCCACAAATCTAATAATATCTCAGAATATACAACTCCAAATGGGCCCAAAATTTACAGGAGGTTAGTAGAAATCAGGGGATCCATTTTCTTATTCTATGGACCACTCTGATTCGACCATCTAGAATACCTTACAAGCACGTCTGTTCGGTGGATGCAAGCTGGATGTCTTTTCGGGTCAAGGGTGAAAAGTCTTCTTTCCACAAACTTTCCACCACCCTAGACCTACCATAATCAAGTGAGATGACTTGTAATGTTGGAGGCTCTACCCAATGGATCAAAAATTCCTATTTAAGTTATTAGTGGTGGAGGAGTTTAGGATCTTTTAGCTTTCTTTCATTGTAATGTTATGCTGTGGTTTTGTTGTCTCAGATTTGTCTTCCACATGTAAGTTGTTTTAATTCATCCTTGTTTCTTAATAAAAGTTCTTCTTCTATTATTATTCTTTTCTTATCCTTATCAATTTTATACCTTTGTTTCAATGTGTGAACTTGTTCATACCAAATCTTGTGAGATTATCACACAAAGGTGGAGTGATCATTATTTTATTGTGTTTTTTTTTCTTCTCCATTTCCTCCCTCATGAGTCTACTTCCCGCTTCCATTGAAACCATAGCATCAATGGAGGGATAACTCACTTATGGTTTGATCCAAGTTAGTATAAAGGGTTTGTATTGGATGTTATTTATCACCTTATTAATGTATAATCACTTCTTTAATTGAGATTTTTATTTGATTATTTTTAAACTCCATCGTTCTTGTTGAATTTAAGGCCACACACTTCATGTGATAATACGAACCTTTACCTTGAAGTGCTCAAAACTTTGATCCTTAAAGTGTATAGGTGATTAGTATTAAAGGGTGTAGGCATTAAACCATTAAGTTATGATTTTGTTTTATCTTATTAAATGAATCCATCTCAAATATAAGAAATTGAAATCATTGAAAAGGAAATACGTCCAATCCACCCCAAGTGATAACCTAGGATCAACTCACTCTTTTAAATTTAATTCATTTAAGTCTCTTAGAGTTAACTTAAACCCATATAAAATCAACCCAATTTTTCCACTTCATAGCCAAAAAAAATCCATAAAATGTACGTGTCTATAGGTTACTTCTTAGGTCTCTGAGGATTCGACAACCCAAGCTAGACTACAAGGACTGTCCTACCTTATTATCTTGGGTAAATTTGAGCGTGAATTAGTTATATAGAACCAATGTGAAAAATTATGACATGTTAAATGTTTTTTCCACTAGTGGGACTTTTAACTGGTCTTTTACAATTACTTATTTCCACATACACTGAGGGATGATCGGGCTAGAGAGTTCGTGAACCTTCAATAAGGATCCATGTCTGTCATGGAATATTTTGTTTGTTTTATTGAGTTGCATGGTTCACACCAGCCTTATCTGGTGATGACCTTATGACTATCAGGAGATTTGAGGATGGGATGGTGTATTCCATCTGATCACAGGTTAACATCTTCTGGTTGACCACTATTTTTGAGATAGTCAACTAGACCCTCATTATTGAGAGTAATTTGAGGGAATTCGATAGTGTGATATAAGGTGGTTCAGCACCCATACCTAACAGTTGTTCTTCTAGTAGAAGGAAGTGGAATTTTAAGGTTTATTGTGGGGGTTAATAATAGTTAAATAGTTCATACTAATAGATCCATTATATGTCACCAGTGTAGGAAACTAGGACATATGAAACCCCAGTGTATACAAGATCTAGTGGAGTGTAGAGGTTGTGGTAGTATGGGGCATATCCATCACTTTTAAAAAACTTTTCTAGTAGTACCTAGTAATAGAGGGTTTGTATAAACTCCATGATCCAGAGCGGGACCAGTAGTATCTCTCCAAGCAGGCAACTGTAATACCATCGGCCGCTTAGGATGACAAAATGGTCAAAGAAAATGGAATCAGACTTTGGCCTTGTAGCACAACATAGTGGGCCTTATTAAGGAATTTAGGTTGTGACTTGGGGTCGTGGTATGGGTTAGTTACATGTAGTATATGTAAGGACCTATTTTTTCAGACTAGAATTTTGATCATTGAGTTTTTTTATCAAATAGTTGTAAGGGGTAAAATGGTATTTTTACCTATCATATTACCTTGGATAATTTTTCTAACCACTCTATTGGTCACAGAACATGGTTTTTATCCTAGTATAGGAGTTTGGTGGAATTCTAATCCGTTCGAGTTTTAGTGGAATAATTAATATTTAATATTTAATAAATTAAATATTAATTTATTGTCATGGGTTTGTTCGATGATATCTTTTGAATGGAGCATCTTATTGATATTTTTTCTCCGTTTTTGAGTCCATAACAGGGAGTTTTCCTAGTTTGGTTCTAAACTCAGGTCAGGTGTTGGGGTCAGTCAAGGCCCCCTTTTCTTTTTTATTTTATATTCTTTTTCTTATTTTCTTTATTTTATTTCTCTTTTCCTCCTTATCATATGTCTTCTCACATACACCCATTGTGTATCCCCCTTCATGCGATCGAGAGAAAAAATGGGAGAGGGAGGTACCACTGCAGAGCTTAGGATGCGCCATATCGTTGTGCAACAATCATTGACCATGGAAACAGGTGAAACTTCAGTGAATTCCACCCAAAGGTATGTTGATTTTAATTTTTTATTATAATCCCCATAGAATAAAATTTTTTAAAGTTTTTATCCCCTATTATGTTTTCTTAATACCCCTAGTGGTCCGATCTTATCTTTTGCTAAGAAAACATAGGTTTTCGAGGTGATTTGGTGGTTTTCCGTTTGGGAAAACTTGTCTACATGGTGTGTGGTTCAGGGAACACATGATGTGTGTTCTTATTGTTTGGGGAAGATTAATTTTATGAAGTAAATTCTAATTATGGGAATTAAATTCCATGTACTGGGACTCAGCTATGTTTCCAAGTGCCTGTCCAGGCTGCCTGTGTAAGGGGCACATGCCATGTGGAGTACACGGCCTAACTCTGTGTGGGTTGCATGCCGTGTGTAGGTACACATCTAGGTGAGATACATGGTCAGGCCATGTGAGGTACACGAGAAGGTACCCCATGCAGGGTACACACCATGTATGTGACCTACGCACCATTTACTTGGGCTTTTACATGGCAATTATAGGAAAAAGTACACACCCAGGTGAGGTCTTGAGGTTAAACGCCATGTACCAGGGTACAAATGTTATGTACCCCTCCCTTGCCACCCCTTTGAGGGTTTTTCATCTCTTTTCACCTAAGTGTCAGATTTGGACTTATGGTTGGTCCATTTTGATAATCATTTCATGTAGATCGTTAATGTAATACCCTTGTGGTGTTTTGAGTACTCTTGGGTGGCATTTCATTCTTTTTTTAAATTGAGAGGTTCTTCCTTCGGTAATTGAATCCAGTTGTCTCTTGAGAGGGAGATCTATTGATATGAGATGATCCATGAGCTATAGCTTGTGACTGATTCCTTTTTGTATCTTCTTTTGAGAACATATCTCTTGTGATATGTTCCCCTTCTGGCCTAGAAGGTAATGATTTAGTCATTCTAAAGATCCCCTGTAGGAATCTTCTGTTTAAATTTCAACCTAAAGGATCCAAAGTAGGATGCCTCTATATTCTTGTTGGTTACCAGGGATCCCTTGAGTGATGACTTTTCTTATGAGCTAATCTAGGGAGTCACTTGTAGTATCCCTTTACCTATAAACCATTCTGAGGATCCCATGTAGTATGCCTCTACTTCTTACGTTGTTGTTGAGGGTCCCATGTAGGGTGCCCCTTCTTGTGTACCATTTCGAAGATCTCGAGTAGGGTGCCTCTATTGACTTACCATAAAGGATCCCATGTAGGATTCCTCCCCTCACCTTTTTTTCTAAGGATCCCTATTAGTATGACTTTTCTTATGTGTGTACCTTTAGGATCTCACGTAGGATGCCTCTTTAGTGTTTTTGACTTGAGGGACCCAGTGGGTTCCCCAATGTTTAACAGACCCTGAACTGGTACGTTGGGTTTGAGTAGATATGGTATTGGGTGTCACCTTAGAACCTATTCCAAACTTGTTACTCTATGGGGTTTTGGTAGAAGTGGTGGTTTTATGTGCTTTTCTACCCTAACTCTTTTATTTATACTTTCACATGTTTAATGTTGATGCTACGATGATATCCATAGGTACTCCCTGGTTGGTGGTTGTTGAGCCTAACATGAGGTGTCATTATTTACCTAGGGATTATTGAACATTATTTCTAGGATCTATCTTATTAATTTATTGGGATACTAATACATTATTTCCAGGGATCCATATTCTGAGCCATGTTGTTGTTTTATTATTTTTATACCCATGGGTACTACCTAGTATTTGGTTGTTGAGTCGTATATTTGATTATTATATTATTTTTATTTCCATAGGTGCTTCATGGAATCCGATTGTTGAGCCTATGACTATGATATACAAGCATGGAGTACCTAGTAATGATACTCATGTATGATTCCACTCTCCTGAGTGGTAAGGATGATTTCGTTATCCTCTGGTTGATATATGATGAGGATGATTACGCTATCCTCGATCTGATTATACTCGTGAATGGTTACGATCACCCAAAAGATTGGGATGATTATGCTCTCCCTAACTGATTACTTGGTTGCAGTGTTGGACATGGCATTTCACAGCGTTGGATACCCAAAATTATTACACTCTTCTAGATGGTAGGGATGATTCTTATCTCCCTTATTAGAGACCTCTGGGGGTGGGAATGGTATCTCACCAGTGATCTCTCCTTACAGATAGGATAAGGGTTAGACCCTTAGGGTTCATCCAAGTTCCAAATGTCATGACCTCCTATGGATCGAGACCTAGGGCTCAGACATTGGATTGGAATTACATGGCAATGAGCAGCATGGATTCTAGCTCTTGGTCATTTACATGATGTCTGAATTTACTTCCTTGGAATCCTTATTTATAGTGATTGAAGGTGAGTACAAGTGAACCCAAGGTTAGGATTATTATCCCCCTATGGTGGCATAGCTTTCTCGGAGACATTTTCATCACTGGATGAAGCGGGTATTTGTCGATTGGGATTATAGACCCATAGATTTAATTAATGATACATGGATTGAGTGGCATGATTCCCATCTAAATTCCCTTACACAAGATGTCCAGGTGATCAGGATTACAGACCCAAGTAATCATATACTATTGGTTTTATTTTATTTCATTAACCTTACTCATGTATAATCATATTGATGTATATATGTATAGGTATGGTACTATTCATGTATATACATATAAATATGGATATCCATGATAGAACTTTCCTAGTTAATTGGGATCATGAAACTAGGGTTCAACTGTGGTTTCATGTTATTAGATTTACTTATCTTTTTAGTTGAGTCTCAGCTAGGCTGAGCATATTTCTTTTACATAAACATATGGCAACACATTTTATAGGTTCATCATTAGGGTGGCCTTCTGAAATTATTTCTCACCCCTGCACATGCACCTTGGTGTATTTGTAGAACTTATGTCTACTTTTCATGTTGAGAAGAGTTGCGTGGTGGATAGGGATGAGGCCCAGAGTTTCATGATCAAGAAGAGCCACTCATGTGGGTTCTTATAATTGATTTGGTGCAGTTTGATAGTGTTTGGAGACTGCGTATGTGGTCTGGCTTGGAGTTAATAGTAGAGCCCTATACTTTTTTCTCAGTTTCTTTTGTATTCATGTATCTTTATGGTCGGCCCAGTGGGTGACTAGTTTTGTATGTATGAAATAGTTGTTTGGTATTTTTAGTATTTCATTTATTATTACATCATGTTTATTTTCAGTTTATTTCTACCTACACACTATATTTATTTACTATTGTGTATGATAATTTTTCATTTCCATTGTTTTTTTACTCTAATATGAGGGAATATTCTCCCCACTATCACACTTTGGTCCCTCACTGTTAGTCGACGGCCTCTGGTGTATGGGGAGGCACGCTTAAGTCCACATGGTGATCCATCTCGGAGCACTGGTTTAGTGGCATCCAGGTTGGGATATTACAGTGTAGCCTATGCCAGAGGGGTAGAGAACTATACCTTTTACTATTTTAGGTATTATTCCAGTAGCCTCTACCTTAGCATATTCTTTATTTTACATATTCACATCACACTCTTTTATATTTTTGGTAATTATGGAGAGTCTAGGCCTCAAAATAGATTACTTTTATGGCATGGTGACACTCGATGTCCCATTAGGTTCCTGATCAGAGAGTGTTCATCAGTGTAAGGATTGTATTCTTGAGATGGGTGGATATCTATTTGTGTGGAATCTCTTCATACTTGATATGATACTGTTTGATATAATTATCAGGATAGACTGGTTAGTTCCTTATTGGTCCATGTTTACTGTTATCACTGGAGGGTAACATTCACATCACCAAAGGATGGTAGAAACATTCACAAAGTAGAATGGGATGTCCATGCATCTCAATATGGAACTAAAAAATGAGGGCTAGGTAAAGTGACATCCCAAATTGTGAGTCTTTTATTAGATAATAAGGGGTTATGACCTTCTTTTTTCCCTCCTGTAGTAGATCATTTTAGGGATTTATTTCCTAACTAATTTTCTAGGGTACCTCCAGTAATATAGGTAGAATTATCCATATATCTAGTTCCATGAGATGCACTAGTTTCCATTACTCATTATATGATGGCACCTTTAGAGCTTCTGGAGCTCAAGAAATAATTGGAAGACCTGGAGGATAAAGGTTTTATATGCTGCAACACTTCTCCTTGGGGTTCAACGGTCCTTTTTTCTAAGAATTTGTATAGTACCCTTATGATCTATGTGTATTACTAATGGTTAAACTAACTCATAGTTAAGAATTAGTATCCACTGCCTTGAATAGACAACCTCTTTGATTAGCTTTGAAGAGTAAAGGTGTTCTCAAAGATCCATTTGATGATGGGATGTCATCAAGTATGTTCCAGGTCTTCAAACATACTTCACATAGTTTTTCTTTGTAGGTATGGTCTCTATGAGTACCTGGTAATGTTGCTAGGTCTCACAAATGTGACTTATATTTTCATGGATCTAATGAATCAAGTTTTACACCCATATCGAGATTCATTCATGGTAATCTTTGTGGAAGATATCTTAGTGTATTCTCATTCTCGACATGACTATGCCCAATATCTTGAGATCATTATGAATACACTGAGAAAGAACCATCTTTATGATAAGATCAGTAAATTCCACTTTTGAATCTATAAATTGAACTTATTGGGTTATATTATCTCAAAGTCAAGAGTATCAATAGACCTAGAGAAGGTGAGAGTTATAGTTTCATGGGAGGATCCTAAGAAAGTATTTTATCTGCATAGTTTCTTAGGGATAGTTGGGTATTATCGATACTTCATATAATATTTCTCATACCTAGTAGTCCCTCTTATGGGATTGACTAAGAAGGGTGTGAAATTTTCATGGTTATAAGCTTGTGAAGCATCCTTTCAGGAGTTAAAGGGAATATTTACTTTAGTGTCAATCCTGATTCTTACATAGCCAGGAAAGAGCTATATAGTTTATTATGATGCATATGAGTCTTCATCAGTCGCATTGGATCTAAAATGGTAAGTTCTTTAATCCTCTTACTTTTTATTATATTTTATCTTCCCATCAATTATGCTATTTTAGTGCGATCTCATATGCCCTATTTTCAGGGAATTGGACCATTCTTCCATTTTTATATGTTATTCTTCAAATAAAAGTTTTATACTTGATGATTAGTCGTCTATGGACCTAAGGTAGGAGGTATAGTAATTTTTCCTCATGGTTTATGTGTTTTTATAGTATTTTTTTATGTATCACATGCCAGAATTTTATGCATGTTGCCTTAAAAAATTACCTTTATAATTAAATTGCACCATGTTTAGACACTCCCATAGACCCATACTAAATTATTATATGTTTTTACCTCTTAGATACCAACCCTTTTATTGTGTTAAATTAATTTCCCTCTATATGAAAATGTTTAATGGACCAACCACCTCCTAATTTGTTCGAATTGACATGGAATTGGAATGGCCTTGATTTATTAATTAAATTGATTTTTTAAATTAAATATAAATGGGTGGCATGGCCACACCACATGTTATATATTTGTAAAAATTAATTATATGAAATTTGATGCCCATGTTTAGTTGGGGTTAAATGTCTATAAATTCATTATAGGTGATCAATCGTGTTTATTATTATTATGAGTATTCCATTGATATTGGATGGTGAACAAAATTTAAGGGTTCTATTGAGCATTTCATTTCATGCTCCCTTACGTTGAGTGATGGGCATGGTGTCTCGCACTATTTATCTTTATTTGGGAAATGGGCATGACATTCCACAATCCTATGCATCAGGTGTGGAGCATGAAGACTCACCCTACCATCTTTATTTATGGGCATGATGTCTCTCATTCATATGAGATTATGGGTTTGAACCCTTGATGGATCCCTTGGCTCATTAGACTAGCTATGGATGTCTGAGTTATGCCCCAAGTCTAGATAGCACATAGTATCCATGTATATACCTCTACATGTTTATACATATAGAGTGTATATAAATTTATACACATTATATAGATATATATATGATTACTATATATATGGTACACTGATTATACTCATTCCAGCCTATGCTAAAGCAAGTAAAGCTGGAAAGGTGTCCAACAGGAACCTGATCCGACTAGTAATTATTTATCAGTGTTATTTATTATTCATTATATCTACACACTTCTATGTTATGTTAACTAAATGTATTATTTATAGACACCATTGGTGGTGTCCTGCTGATTTTATCTCATGCCCTTCTTAAGATTCCTTTGGTAATCGAGTATATTTTATGTCTGTAGGCATGGATAAGGGAAAGAACCTTGTCACATATGCTTGGTCTATTTTACTTCTAGCATGGAGCATGGGAGTAGAAGACCAAGCATATGCTTGTGATACTAGTGGATACATATTTTGGTCTATTTAAACTTTTGTATAGAATGTTGTATATTCATGTCCCTTATTTCCCTTTATGTATATCATCATTCCATGACATCATCATGCATATGACTTAGCCTATGTCTTTTGGAATTTATTCATTTTTCTTGGTTGTTTATGCTTATATGGTTGATTATTATTCTTTTTTCTATTATACCATATTTTATATTATGATTTCTCTATTTTCTATTTATTTATTATTACCATTTTACCACTCTAATATGAGAGTATAGATCCCCACCATAACACCTTGGATCCTTGCTGCTAGTCAACAGCCTATGGAATACAGTGATGTGTTCTTGAGTCCATGTGACCCACCGGATTGGGGAACCATTTTAGTGGATCCTAGGTGGGATGTTACACGGGTCATGGGAATTATTTAGGACTTGTCATCAAGATTCCAATCAGTTTAGAACATGATATCTCAAAATAGTCCCTAGGTAGCGGGACCAGGAGTGTTGAGGGGTATTATCATGGTTGGATCAAGCCTTGAGGTTTGGGTTGATATGATCCTATGGTTGTGTTGTCATTGGTGGGTGGAGATTGTGAGATGGTATCGATGAGTAGAGACTGTGATGGGTCTAGAGGACTCAGTGGACTCCCTGATAGGTGAGATGATTCATTTTCATGATAAGGGGATAGGTATCAAGATACTATCACCCTAGGATCAATGGGTGATCCGTGTGATGGGTCATGATCCCTGTCTATTCCTTATTGTATGTGCATGTGTATTCTTGTTCATGTGATAGTCAACAAATTGGGGTATGGATTTCCATGTGTTGAGATGGATCTAACTAGATATCCATTGGAGAGATGAATTCTTCATGTACTTGATGTGACCTTGCCTTGTGGCATGGTTCATGGATGATGGAACTTGCCTTAAGTAGGCTTGGGTTGAGGACCCCTCATGATAGGTTGGTTTGTGATGTGATCTGAGACATGAATGATAGACCATACCTTGAGTGATGAGGCATTGTGTCAATATGTGTATGCATGATCATGTTTTATCCCTTCAAGAATAGTCTAGACATCAGGTATAGTGTCACTAAATGAGATGAAAATGGGATTCTGGATTAGGAAGAACCAGTTAGGTTTAGGCACTAAGGTGTCTTGGTAATAACATGAGGACATGATGGGTATACGCAAGGTAGTGAAGGGGTGGATTCCAACATGGCATTAAATTAGGTAAGATCAAGTGTCATGGTGGCCTGTTCAGTATAGGGTGACCTAATGTGTAGGGATTTCTATTGGGCCAATTATGTCATGACATCCACGTGCTTGTGTGACATGTTTATTTTCCTCATGAATACATACATATATATATATATATATATGATGGTGTATACTAGGGGATCTTGGATAGAAATTACTATGATGTGTTTCTCACACCCTGAAAGGGAACTCTGGTATATGTAAAGACCTTATGTTTTCTTCTAGGTTCAACACATGATGTCCAAGGGATCAGGGTGGAGAATCTCAATGGGTATGTAGAGACATGACTAATGAGGCATGGGGGTAGTAGTAGGGTAGGTGTGTGTATTTATGGTCTTTTATTTATTTTGTGTATGTGATCATCCTAGTGGACGATCGGTTTATATATGTTGGAATGGCCTAACTATGTATGATTCAACATGGTATATTTTGATATAGCATTGTATTTATTTATTTATGCATAATCTGGTGTTTCAGTATGGCTGTTTGGTTATTTTCATTGTGTATATGACTATGATTTGAGATAATAGTCTCCCCATTATATGGATTTGGACTTTTACACTAGTCAAAAGCCTTTAGAGTATGAGGAGGAGCTCTTGAGGCTGTGTGGCACTCCAGTTCAGATGGGGATTCTAGGGCAGGGCGTCACATTATTGTGCATCCATGGCAAGGCATGATGGAGGTAGGCTCCATGGTGTGGGAAATAACACACCATTAATAATTATGCTTCTCATAAAATAAAATCCCCATGTCATATCATCATGTGTAACAATTAAACATTTCATCATTTATATTTCATTAATTTTAGTTTTACTCGATCAAAAAAAATATTTTATAACATTTCATACATCCAATTTTAGAATTAAATGATACACAATTAAATCAACATTCGTCGAAATTCAAAATTATATAATTGATAAAAAAAATTCATCTTTATTTCACACATGTTATAATATAATCACCATAACATCATAAATTTTTTTAAATTAGATAAATTCACTTCATATTTAAATTGGATAAATTTGCTTCATATTTCCTAAAACACTAATATAACATCATAAGTTATTAATAATAACAAAATGCACATGATCAATTAGTTTCAAATCATACACAATCATCATGGCATGATATTAAATTATTCATGGTTCCATTCCTATACAACAATAATAAACACAATTTAATCTCTAAGAAAAATATAATTAAATTAATTCAATAATTTGTGGTTATAGAAACCAAAGGGTATAAAATGATTCCCGATGTTATTATACTAAGATAAATAATGAAAGGTTCTTAGTTTATGTTTATAAACTCTATAAATACCCCCCCCCCAATTAAATTCATGCTACAAGAAACCCCAGGCCACTATTGTAATCTATAGCATGATAATGCATAAATAAAATGATCAAATAAGGGATACAATGAAGGTAAACGACATAAACTAATGATTCTACCCAAAAATCATTGCAAAAATGAAGAATAACGAATTAATGTCGATGGGAATTGAATGGGAGGGAGAAACATTCCATAAGGGAAGACAAAATTGGGTTGGGAAAGTGGGTGTCACACAACTAGTATGAGTAGAAACCCTATACCAATGTTTTTAAGAAAACCATTGGTATAGGTTAGGCCTATTCCAACAATATTTTAAAATTATTGGTACAACAAACCTATACTAATAGTTTTAAAGAACCGTTGGTATAGGCCTAACCTATATCATCCCTATACCAATGGTTTTTCAAACTATTAGTATAGGCATGTTAGTATAGACCATATTTTCAATATATCATCAAGCCATGGTATTAGTGAATAAAATTGTATGGTTTGTGGTACGAAAATTTTTTTTTTTTAATTTCACTGGATAGAAAATTTACTGTATAAAAAATATATATGTACAAACACACATATATAAACATAAATATACAATGCATGAATATATATATATATATTATAAAAACAATGTATAATTATATATATATATATAATATATATATAAATTGTATTAATTAAATAATATATTTACATGCACTATAAACACACACACAAATACCATACATATAACATATATATATAAATATATGTATATGTATATATAAAACATCTATATACATTGTAAGAACGCGGGGTTTTTGGAACGGGTCAAAATCCTGACCCTATTCAAATTTTTGACATGTTTCCGAGGAAACTAGATAAAATAAGAAGTTTCTAGAAATTTCCAGACTACACGCCATGTACTTTTAGTACATTCCGTGTATGTGTAGGCGAGTGACCGGCTGTGTACTCACCGAGTACATGTCGTGCGGGTGACCGTGTAGGATTTTATTACTACACAGCGTGTAGTTTTGAACACGCCGTGTAGACCCCCGACCGTGTGAGGCCATACATGGCGTGTAGGCCGTCGGCCGGGTAAGAACTAGGGACACGCCGTGTTCTCTTTGGTAATGCCATGTAGTCTAGCTGTGTATGAGGGATATACATGGCGTGTGGGTATGTCAGCGAGGAAGAGAAGAGGAACCCGGTACACACCCTGTACCCAGAGGTACACGCCGTGTACTCATGTCGGCAGGTTCGGAAAGTAAGTCGGCGGAATCAGCTGTCTTTTGAACAGTTAAATGAAATATACACGGCGTGTAGTCCTAAAGTACATGTCGTGTACTTTATTTTTTTTTTCTAAAATGGACAATAGCCTCGTTTTTTAGGCAGAACTCAATTTCTTCATTGGGTTGAGTGGGGAGAGCCAGCCGAACCTGTTTCCTCCACTCGTTCGTCTGTCCGAGACCCGATTTGATCGTTGATTAGTGCGTTGGAACCCCCTCGGTAAGGCCTTGATTCCTCTTTGGTCGTTTTGTCTGATTTTCATTCTAGAATGAGTTATATCCCTTTGAGCGGTTTTGAATCTTTTGTAGATTTACCGCGTTTTAGACCAAATTAGCGGGTGTTATCGGAGGAGTAACATTGTGCGAGTCTTAGGTAGGTGGTGCATACCGTATTCTGTGTTTTCGTGGTTGTTTGGGTGACGCGGCTTCGGCGTGTTTTTGGGTATTTTTGAGCGGGACCCGTTTTATCTGCTTTTTCATACTGTATTGCTTATGGGACCTATGGGATGCTTTTGGGTATGCCCGGTTACCAGTTTGCGTGAGTAGGGCCGGGTGAGGGGTTGTTGTTCATCGGGTCATTTTGGTCGGGGAACGCCAAAATGGTTTTAATTGATATATGATTGTTATAAACTATTTAGTTTATTTTGTTAAAGCCTGTTATAAATTGTTAGAGGAATTTAAGACCTCTGTGCTGGTATGGTACAACACCTGGTATAGTGCAATTCGATTGTTTAGTTGGTTTTTCCTGGTTATCTTTTCTGTTTAACTATGTTATATATGCGATTGTTGAATTGCATCTACTTGACCCTTTGGGTTGTGTTGGGATTGGCCGGTTACTCTTGAGTGATGCTGATCATAGGTTGGGGATTTTCCCGGGTTACTTTGGCTGGTCTTGACCACGGGATTGGGCGTCATGGACGTCGGCTTGAGGCAGTACGACTGTCGGGTTGGGCATGCCCCGGGATACTAGGGTGGCGATGCCATCAGACTTAAGCGACATGGTCGTAGGGACACGAGGTGTCAGATGTGTTGGTGGCTTAGGACTATTTTTGGTGATTACTGCTCAATGTTACTTTGAGTAGTGTACACATAGAGATACTTTATGATGAGGTGGTTTTGACCACTCGTGTGGGTAGAGGCCCCCGTAGTTGTGGTTAGGTATTTTGGTTGGGGGTGCTTGCCGTAGAAAGTGACGTGGGAGGTGAGGAGACTTCAGGGAATTGGGCGTGCCTTCGGTATGTCTGTACTTGAGACACGAGGTGTCAGGAGGCACATGGTGTCAGGTTACTATTTTTGGGCATGCCTTCGGGACGTCGGTACTTGAGACATAAGCTGTCAGGAGGCACATGGTGTCGGGTTACTATTTGTGGGCGTGCCTTCGGGACGTCGGTACTTGATACACGAGGTGTCAGGAGGAACTTGGTGTTGGGTTACTATTTGGGGCGTGCCTTCAGGACGTCGGTACTTGAGACACGAGGTGTCAGGTGGCACACGGTGTTGGGTTACACGACAGAGATTTCGGTGTTGGCTGAAGCAGGTGACACTCCATGGTGGCTGTTGAGCACCAGTGGAGTTTGTATTTATTTTTTCATTGTACTGATTACTACTTTCCTGGTAAATGCATGACTGATTAAACACATATATTTGGTACGCAGCGTTGGGTGGTAACCTACTAATATTTGTCTCACACCCTGCACGGGCCCTTAGGGACGCGTTCAGAATTTATGGATTTACGTGCAAGAAAGAGGCCAGTTTCAGGAGCTGGGCTGCGTTAGTTGTTTCATGGATATGGTACGGACCTTTAGGTCATACCTAGTTGGGGTTTACCTTGTTGTATTTACTTTTCTGTATCAGCATGCTTACTTGTTGTAGCTACTTTTTGTTATCCATTGGTTCCCTTTTCATATTCAGTTGTGTATGACCTGCTTTGATGCATGCTTGGTTGTTTATAGTAGTTGTTGCAGTTGATTTTTGGCATGTTGTTTTGTTTAATTTCCGCTGCAGTTGTTTCCTATATTGCTTCCACGGTTTATTGCTATTGGATATGCTTTCACTCTGTGGTTCTGGTTCAAGTCTGCTGAGTCTTTCTTTCCGATGCATATTTACCGTTATACTCGGACCAGTACCCTTACTATGATCCTCCGAGAGGGTATAGCCTCCCCACTATACCTATTCAGACCCTCGCTGCTAGTCGGAAGCCATTGGCATTCAGGGGAGGTGCGCCTAAGGTAGTGACACCAGACCCGTTCAGCACTGTTCGGGTGGTTAGCCGGGTCTGGGAGGTTACAAAGTGGTATCAGAGGAGTTCTTGACAAGGATTTAGTAGTAGTGTTTTTCTGGCTACTAATGAGATTGATACTTCTCTTTTATTTTTGCTGGTTTTACTATTTGGGATATGGTATACTGGAGATAAGTTGTGGTTACTGGGACTGAGTTTTTAGCTTGTGCTTGGGTGCCTGCAGCCCCAGGTACGAGGAATGGACCTAGTTTCCATGGGTGGGAATTGCTGTTTTCTTTTTCTCAGATTACGGTTTATACGATTTCCACCTCGGTGGCTCACTTGGTGTGTGATTTTCTGCATTGTGATATGTGACCCTTGACCCGGTGTGGTAAGGGAGAATTGGACCTTGGCCCGGTATGGCAAGGCTAGTTGTTGGATTTTGATAGGCACATTTTTAGGGTATTTCAATTTCATAATTTCACGTATGCTTTGTGAAGTGATAATGCCATGTGAATGAAATATCAATTTCCATGCTTTATATGCTTTGACATGTCATTTGGTGAAATTCCTGATAGAATTTCTAGTTGTTTCAATGTGTATGCCATGATTTATTTTTGTAGAATTGCATGTTGTAGGATTTTGAGTCTGGCTCTTATGAGAGTAGACAGGTACTATGGTTGAGGCAGTGTAATTGTCAGGATTGGGCGACTCGGTCGTCGGTTTGAGGCAATGTGAGTTGTCGGGATGGGCATGGCCCGAGGTACATTTGATACTTGGCTCTGTTAAGGGCGGGTAAGGAGGCCATGAGGCCGGGATGCCGTGGGGCATGGGTTGCGGTGAGGGGGAGTAAGGGTAGTTGTTATGTACTACCTTTTACTGCTTTCCTTATCTGTGGAGAATATATTGTTATATATATATATGGGTTGTCTGATCATTTATGGTATTCAGCGGGTTACTCCTTCACGGATCGATGTAGCGTCAGGAAGGGGAGGATACAGTGCCGCAGGATCAGGGTCAGAATTCGGTACAGGCAGAGCACGAGCCACAGGTACATGCTCAGGGACAGGATCCAGTACAGGCAGGACAACATCTGGGTTTGGAATCGTTCGGGTCGTGTCTTGATGAGCAGCTCCGAGCGAGCCTGGTATGCGTCTTTCAGGGGATTGACAGAGGCGCGCAGGGTACAGATCCTTCTATGGCGTATCTGACGCGGGAGTTCCAGTCGTAGCACCCGCCACTTTTTCAGGGAGAGGGTGGTCCGCAGGCGGCTGAGAACTAGATAGAGAGCATGCAGATGATTTTTGAGCAGCTCGAGACGCCTACAGGGCGGAGGTTCAAGTTGGAGACGTACATTCTGAGGGGACCGGAAAAGCATTGGTGGGACGTACAGGTTCAAGATTGTAGGCACAAGGGACTGGCATGGAAGGACTTCGAGGGCAGGTTCTTTGAGCACTTCTACCCGGAGACACTGAGGGCAGAGAGAGCTCGGGAGTTCTTGAGTCTTCAACAGGGGGACATGTCCATTATGGATTACACAGCTACCTTCACAGAATTATCCCGTTTTTCACCTGGTATGGTGATCAACGACGCAGCTAGGGTGAGGCGCTTCGAGGATGGCTTGCAACACGCCATTCGGGTCCAGGTGAACATTTTTAGGCTGGGATATTTATCTGAGGCGGTAAATCAGGAACTCATAGCCAAGGGAAACAAGAGAGAGAAATCTCGCTTGGGAAGGGTGACAGCTTCAGGTGATGGTTCGGACAGTAGGAAGCGAGGACGGGATGAGTTCCAGCAGGTCAGTCAGGCCAGGGATTCAGCTAGACCACCTCATCGTAGTTCTTCGGTGATTTTCTTCCAGTGTGGACAGTCGGGACATGTTCGGGTGTAGTGCGACAGGCCTCCGAAGGGGTGTCAGGCATGTGGACAGGACGGGCATCTAGAGAGGTTTTGCAGGTAGCCTTCTCAGATAGCCGGCAGGCAGGGACTAGGATAGACTGCATCGTCTGGAGTTGGTTCAGGTTCGGTACCCGGAGAGGGTAGTCGAGGTTCATTTGTGCGCAGAGGTCATGATAGAGACAGTGGGACCCAGCTGAGGGGTTAGTGGCCGGTGACTGGAGCAGCATCACAGGGAGTTCAGACGTCAGGCAGCCGTGTTTCAGGCCAGGTGCACATCGTGGAGATTCCAGAGGCTGAGCAAGCCGGTGAGCTGATGACAGTTAGAGGTACACCGCGGTGTGACCATGATCTCCATGTTTCCTTTTTTGCATGACCTGTAGAGGTATGTCTGTTTTGAGTGCATGAGGTGCATAGGATCTTTGTGGACTGACTAGATGCTAGTCAGTGGGTTGGCACCATCTCGGGTGCGTTATATATATATATATATATATATATATATATATATGTATGTATGTATGTATGTATGAGATGCGTGGCATCGGGGCATCGTGGATGCGGGTTACTTGAGGTTCCATGGGCACCAGGGCATTGTGGATGCGGGTTACTTGAGGTGCTAGGCACCAGTACCTCATGGAGGCGAACACCGATGTGGTGTGGGATACTTTGGGTGTCGAAAGCGACACAGGAGCACCAATGAGGTGCAGGGGTGACGATGCATCACGGGAGTATTTTTCTTCCAGAAAACAGGTTAGTAAACCCTGTTTGCTTAAAGTTTTGTTGGGTTGAGACCGGGTAAGGAAATTCCTAAGGTGGGGATCCCCCCTTGAGGAATTTAGCCGGAACCTTTGAGACCGGGGTAGTCCGGGTTGTTTAACTGGGATGGGTGTGTTCGGTGCCATCTCTTGGTTTCGTTTAGTAGCTTGGGGAAGAGCTACGTTAAGGTGGGGAGTTTGTAAGAACCCGGGGTTTTTTGAACGGGTCAAAATCTCGACCCTATTTAAATTTTTGACTTGTTTCCGAGGAAACTGGATAAAATGGGAAGTTTCTGGAAATTTCCAGACTACACGGCATGTACTTTTAGTACACGCCGTGTATGTGTAGGAGAGTGACCGGCCGTGTACTCGCCGAGTACATGCCGTGCGGGTGACCGTGTAGAATTTTATTACTAAACGGAATGTAGTTTTGAACATGCTGTGTAGACCCCCGACCATGTGAGGCCATACATGGCATGTAGGCTATTGGCCGGGTAAGAACTAGGGACATGCCGTGTTTTCTTTGGATACTCCGTGTAGTCTAGCCATGTATGAGGGATATACATGGCGTGTGGGTATGTCGGCGAGGAAGAGAAGAGGAACTCGGTACATTCCATGTACCCAGAGGTACATGCCGTGTACTCATGTCGGCAAGTTCGGAAAGTAAGTCGGCAGAATCAGCCGTCTTTTGAACATTTAAATGAAATATACACGGTGTCTAGTCCTAAATTACATGTCATGTACTTTCTTTTTTTCACTAAAACGGGCAGTAGCCTCGTTTTTTAGGCAGAACTCAATTCCTTTGTTGGGTTGAGCGGGGAGAGCCGGACGAACCTGTTTCCTCCTCCCGTTCGTCTGTCTGAGACCCGATTCGATCCCTGATTAGTGCGTTGGAACCCCCTCGGTAAGGCCTCAATTCCTCTTTGGACGTTTTTTCTGATTTTCGCTCTAGAACGAGTTATATCCCTTTGAGAGGTTTTGAATCTTTTGTAGATTTATCGCATTTTAGACCAAATTGGTGGGTGTTACCGGAGGAGTAGCATCATGCGAGTCTCAGGTAGGTGGTGCATACCTCATTCTTTGTTTTCGTGGTTGTTTGGGTGACATGGCTTCAGCGCATTTTCGGGTATTTTTGAGCGGGACCCATTTTATCTTTTTTTCATACTGTATTGCTTATGGGACCTCTGGGATGCTTTTGGGTATGCTCGGTTACCAGTTTGCGTGAGCAGGGCCGGGTGAGGGGTCGTTGCTCGTCGGGGCATTTTGGCCAGGGAATGCCAAAATGGTTTTAATTGATATATGATTATTATAAACTGTTTAGTTTATTTTGTTAAAGCCTGTTATAAATTGTTAGAGGCATTTAAGACATTTGTGCTGGTATGGGATAGCACCTGGTATAGTGAAATTCGACTGTTTAGTTGGTTTTTCCTGGTTATGTTTTCTATTTAACTATGTTATATATGCGATTGTTGAATTGCATCTGCTGGACCCTTTGGGTTTTGTTGGGCTTGGCCCGGTTACGCTTGAGTGATGCTGATCACAGGTTGGGGCTTTTCCCGGGTTACTTTGGGTGGTCTTGACCACGGGATTGGGCGTCATGGACGTCGGCTTGAGGTAGTAAGACTATCAGGTTGGGCATGGCCCGGGATACTAGGGTGGAGATGCCATCGGACTTGAGCGACATGGTCACAGGGACACGAGGTGTCAGATGTGTTGGTGGCTTAGGACTATTTTTGGTGATTACCGATCACCAGGACTTTGAGTATTCTGCAAACAGAGATACTCCATGATGAGGTGGTTTTGACCACTCGTGTGGGTAGAGGCCCCCGTAGTTGCGGTTAAGTATTTTGGTTGGGGGTGCTTGCCGTAGAAAGCCACGTGGGAGGTGAGTAGCCTTCAGGGAATTGGGCGTGCCTTCGGGACGTCGGTACTTGAGACACAAGGTGTCAGGAGGCACATGGTGTCGGGTTACTATTTGTGGGCGTGCCTTCAGGATGTCGTTACTTGAGACATGAGGTGTCAGGAGGCACATGGTGCTGGGTTACTATTTGTGGGTGTGCCTTCGGGACGTCGGTACTTGAGACATGAGGTGTCAAGAGGCACTTGGTGCCGGGATACTATTTGGGGCGTGCCTTCGGGACGTCGGTACTTGAGACACGAGGTGTCAGGTGGCACACGGTGTCGGGTTACATGACAGAGATTCCAGCATTGGCCGAAGTAGGTGACACTCCATGGTGGCTGTTGAGCACCAGTGGAGTTTGTATTTATTTTTGCATTGTACTGATTACTGCTTTCCTGGTAAATGCATGACTGCTTAAACACATATATTTGGTATGCACTGTTGGGTGGTATCCTACTGAGATTTGTCTCACACCCTGCATGGGCCCTTCGGGACGCGTGCAGACTTTATGGATTTACATGCAGGAAAGATGCCAGCTTCAGGAGCTGGGCTGCGTTATTTGTTGCATGGAGATGGTACGGGCCTTGAGGTCATACCTAGATGGGTTTTACCTTGTTGTGTTTACTTTTCTGTATCAGCATGCTTACTTGTTGTAGCTACTGTTGGTTAGCCATTGGCACCCTTTTTATATTCAGTTGTGTATGATCTGCTTTGATGCATGCTTGGTTGTTTATAGTAGTTATTGTAGTTGATTGCTGGAATGTTGTTCTGTTTACTTTCTGCTGCAGTTGTTTCCTATATTGCTTCCATTGTTTATTTCTATTGGATATGCTTCTGCTCTATGGGTCTGGTTCGAGTCTGCTGAGTCTTTCTTTCCGCTGCATCTTTACTGTTATACTTGGACCAGTACCCTTACTATGATCCTCCGAGAGGGTATAGCCTCCCCACTATACCTATTCAGACCCTCGCTGCTAGTCGGCAGCCTTTTGCGTTCGGGGGAGGTGCGCCTAAGGTAGTGACACCCGACCCGTTCGGCACTGTTCGGGCAGCTGGCCGGGTCTGGGACGTTACATACATACACAATAAAACATACATATGAATATGTGTATGTGTATTATCTATATTAAAAAACATACAATACATATATATATATACACACACACACAATAAACCTAATAAACACACACACACACAATAACAACATGTTCCTTAATCAACCCATAATTATGATTTTAATAACAAGAATTGAATTTTCTTGCATTAACATGATATTTTGGGTTTAGAGTTTTATATAATTAGGAAAAACTCTTGCATATCAACCCTTAAAATACAAATTGGACACTTATACTCAATTTCCATTTTTTCCACAAAAACAGGATCCTTAAATTTAAACTCTTGTTTCATCTAAAACATGTCCACTTCTTTTAAGGTGAATCCCAGAAGCATTAATATATACCTTGATATAGTTACTAATCATCATTTGGACCTATTAAAAACATTTTAAAATAATTTATTAGTACAAAAATCTCAATAAGGGATATAAAAATAAAGTTATCTTATTAGTTTAGTGAAAACATGAAAACCCATGAAAATATTTACTTTTTCCCAATAAAACTTATAGCATGTAAATAAAACATTTCCACATAAGAGAATAAAAAATTTCTTAAATAAATAATTTAATAATCCATTACTAAGAATATAAAAACCATGAATCCATATTCAGGAACATGGGAACTCATGAAAACATTTCAAACCTTTCACCATTAAAATTTTATAAACTTTCCTTACCACATGAAATCAAACGATTTCCATAAAAACCCTTTTTTCAAGTATAATATAGGTATCTTATATAATCATATTAATAACATATATTAACTCATGTTTAACCCATATAATAAATAACTAAAACCCATTTAATTACATAGGAGTAACCAACCCAGTGTTCTCTCTTATTTTCACCTTCGAAGACTAAATCATTATCCAATGCATTAGAGAGCTATATCAGGCTCACCTATCATCATGAGATATATATATCCCACCTATAATCATATATAATGCTCAATTACCATATCATGAACAAAAAAGTTAGTAATATTTTACTTTTTTATTATAACACCCTTGAAAAACTCATTTGAACCCATAAAGAAACACTTTCCATTTTTGTATAATCATAAGGAGAAATATACTTTTTCTTTGAAAACTCATAAAAATGAAAAATTCCTAGAAGAGTGAGAATATGATATACTTTAGAAAACCATGTTAACTTGAACAGTTATCTTGATAACTAATAATGAATATGATGGTGGGTAAATTCATTCAAACCGTATATACTAAAAAACATTCTTTTTGAACTTTTTAAAAAAGTCCAAAATAACCCATATAGAAGACATTGAAATGATTTATTTTGTAAAAAAATTAAAGAAAGTAAAATATATTCTAAAATAAAATTTATAAACCTTTGAAGAATAAATAATAACATTCTTGAAACATTTAAAATAATGTATATGTGGATGAAAAAGGGTTTAAAACATTTAAAATAACATTTTAAAGGAAAATCCCTTACCTAGAGTCCCAACTCATTTAGTTCATATGTCTACCCTCCTAAGTAATAAAATTATATTATTTTAATACTTAATTAAGAACCTTTTTCATTATTATTCCAAATATCATTATTCTCTTTTATTTTATTTTTTAACATGTTTTATTTAGTTACTAAAATGGTTATGTTCACATTGGATGTTTTGAGGGTGTTTAGTTTATAACATCAAAATAACATCGGTACTTGAACATGGTCAAAGGGGTTATGGTAACATTAACTGAAAAATATTAAACATTTTAAAATTATCATATTTATACATTAGATAAACTTTTAAAACCAACTATGTAATGCGGTCGTGAAAAATGAACCATATCATTTCATGGAGACGATAGTTCGTACATACGCATAAACGAAGCTTTCATTTTTTTAATGGGTGAAAAATAAATAAAGTAGATAGTATTTTAATTTTAAATAATCATAAATATATCATAAAATTCATATTTATTCATTATTTACATTATTATTATCATCCTTGTAATGTGGAAATGAAAAATTAATCACATCACTTCATGGAGGTGGTAGTCCATACATACACACAAGCAACATTAACACTTTCCAACAGATGGTAGGGTAAGAAGGTAAGTAATATATTATCCTTAAATAATAATAATTATGTCATAAATATCATATATATTCATTTTATCCATAATTTTAACCAACCATATGATCTGATGATGAAAAATGAAATGCATCGCTTTGTGGAGGTGGTAGTCCACATGTATGCACAAGTGATGTTTTCATTTCCCATAGGATGAAAAAGGAGACGAAAAGGGTTGTTTCATATTTAATAATATAATTTTAATATATTTAAGATAATTATATTATTATTTCATCATTTTTAAATAATATTATAAGTAGGTATAAGAATAAATAAACATGAAACACCTAGTTAAGAATTATACCTATTCTTTGGAAAACCACCATTGGCTTACACATTAAGCCTTCTTAGGATGGCTTTTTGGTGAGTCAAAAATATCTAATACATGGTTAGGGATGTTGGGAAGGTATATGGATATGTATTTTTCAATATAAATGGCTCAAAGTGTGTGAATAAGTGAGTAAAGGAGGTCCCCTTTTATAAGTGATGAGAGTGGCACACTTATAAATACTTAAAACTTTAAAATATACTATATGTCTTTCTAAAATGAAAGTGGAACCAAATGGAAAAATTTAAAATCCAAGATAGGATAAAATATAAAAACACTCAACCAATCATATTTATCCAAGTTTTAGAGATATTCTATAACTTATCTCTTAGTTTAACCCCCACATTAACCTTTTTAACCTTTACCAGGGTGATAAAGTTTTACCAAGGTTACTATTCATAGTGACCAAAAATAAAATTGAACATATTAACAAATTTGAACCACATGATTCCAAATATGAAATAAATTTTACCATATTCAATTTCCATAAGTTGTAAAAATTAATTTTAATATAAATATGCAAACCACAACGAAAACAGCTTTTAGAAAAATGTATTTTTTAAGCATAAAAATGATTTTATACCAAAATCAAGTATAATTATGATTAATATATAATTAAATGGATTATTTTTATTCAAATGGAACTAATTTTACTTTAAAACTAATCCAAAATATAATGGTACTTTTTAAATACTTGAAAATAAATGATAATTTTAATATAAAAAAATTTCACTGTCCATATAAAATTTCACCTTAAGTTCTATTTGATATGCTGATATCAAAAATTAAGTCCATTTTATCAAATTAAACTTATAAAATCAAGAAATTTAATTTTTAAATAAGACTGTAGGAAAACAATTGAGTTAAATAAAACTATTAGTTTTTCAATTGAAAATTCATGTAAAATTATTTATAAAACTATGATGAATATGAATCCATTAAATGAATACTTATAAATCATAAGATTGATTTATTTTTAGGATTACATAGGTTGTCACATTCCTCTCCCTTTAAGAAATTATGTTCTCGTAGTTTTATTCATTACTTAAACAAGTGAGAGCATTTTTCCCTCATAGCCTTTTCTAACTCCTATATTGTTTTTTCAATCATGTGATTCTTCCATAAAATCTTAACCGAGTGAATCACCTTATTTCATAGTATCTACTCTCTTCGATCCAAAATTCGAACAATATTTTCTATATACACTACTACAAAACAAGTCTTTAACAGTGATTTTATTTATTAGTGCTAACAAAAAATGATGATAAAGGGAACCTATATCAGCGTTAAAAAAAGCATTGATAAATGGTACATTTTATCAACGCTAAAAAATAACTGATAAAAGGCACCCTTTATCATTTCTTTTTTTAGCACTCGTAAATGGTAACTTTTATATACACTTTTCTATAGCACTGATAAAAGTTACCCATTATTAGCGCTTTATTTTTAGCGCTGATAATGGTTACCCTTTATCAGCACTTTATTTTTAGCGGTGATAAAGGTCTCGAATAATTAACAATTTTATTAATTAAATAAGTATTAATAAAAATGAATAAATTTAACATGCATATATAAATTATAAATATTAATAAATAGTATATATTAAATATATAGATATGAAAAATGAATAAAATGAAATAATTAAACAAATAAATTTAAAAATGAGTAAATTAAGAAAAATATTAAACATTTTATTAATTAAATAATTATTGATAAAAATGAATAAATTCAATATACATATATATATATATATTATAAATATAAATAAATAGTATATATTAAATATAGATAAATAAAATGAATAGATTTTAATAATTAAACAAAAAATATATAAAAAAAATAAATTGAAAAATTATTAGAAAAATTATTAATGAAACAATTATTAATAAAAATGAATAAGTTTGATATATATATATATATATATATTAATTATAAATAAAAATAAACAATATATTTTAAATATAAATATATAAAATGAATAAAATGTAATAATTAAAAAATGCATATTAATGTCTCGTTCACTTTTAATGGTTTTATTATACAAAACTATTCATTAATTCATTTAATATACAAATATATTTATATATTTATATATATATATATATATATATCTATATATATATATATCAATGTATATAATATTTTCAAAAATATGATTTATATAATAAAAAATATTTATGCTGACATTAAATAATATATTTAGTGAAAATGGTTTTTAGTTAAAAATTAATATAAATTAAAAATACTGACTATAATTGCATCGAGTAATGGACATAATTGAAAGTTGTTTTATTTTTTAATTTAACATATATCAAATGTATGTTACATTGATTTCACATACATATACATAATTATTTCATTTTTGTATACAACGTGCACACACAAATATTTACGCAATGAAATCTTATATAGAAACACATACACCTAATTTTTATGTAATTTATTCAAATTTTAGTATTCATTTTATAATTTCATTATAACATGATACATTTAATATATTATTTTTTTAATTAGTAAATTTTATATATTTATTTTTAATATTATTATAGTAAGGTGTTATTTATTCATTTTTAATTTTTTTTACTTTTTTTATTTTTTTATTTTTGAATTTAATCAATTTCTATTATTTATTTATATATATTTATTACTATATTTTAGTATTTTAAATATGTATTCATCTTTACTTCAATATACATTCATATTTTTTTAATAATTTAAATTTAATTAATAAAACTTATCTATTTTTTCAATATTTTTAAAGTGTACTCATTTTTAATTATTCAATTTCACTCATTTTTAAGATGCATAAATTTAAGATTATATATTCATTAATAACGTAAAAAATATATTTGTAAATAAATATTTATAAATAAATATTATTTTTTATAAAAGAATTTATATATTTATAAATAAATAATTATATATATTTAAATAATTATAAAATTGCAATAAATTTATTTAAATAATGAATATATTTAATATATTTATATTTATTATATATATATATAAATATATATAATGATATAAATATATAAATATTATTTTTTTTAAAAGTATTTATATATTTATAAATAAATAATTATAAAATTATAATAAATATATTTAAATAATGAATATATTGACTATATTTATATTTATATATATTTATACTTATAAAATAATAATAAATATATTTAAATAATGAATATATTTACTATATTTATATTTATATATATATATTAAATATATATATTATATAAATATATGTAATGATATAAATATATTTATAATTATAAATAAATAATTATAAATATATTTAAAAAGATAGAGCTTTATCATCGCTTCTTTGGCACTGATAGAGATGGAGATTTATGAGTGCTGATAAAAGGTATTTTTATAATCTCTTTTTTAAAGTGCTGATAAAGGTCTCCCTAATCTATTTAAAAAACCCTAACTACGACTGATTCAGTCACGATTCTCAAGATCTTACGGAACTCCCCTACTTTTGGCACTCCTCCTCTATATTCTCTTAGACTAATTAAGGCTACAATCCAAGGTATCTTATTTTCCCCTCCCCATCTCTTGTTGATTTCTTGTTTGGGTTCTGCGGTTTGCATTATTACGGCATTATCAACCATGTTGAACCCTAGTTCTCTTCTCCCATAACTCTAGTTGTGATTGATCTATCTCATTCTTCCCCATTGTTTCCATTCTTATCGACACCTTCACTCATGGATCTTTCCATTGTTAGAGCTATCATTGTCGCCATCACTACCGTCATCATCAACTTCCCATTTTTCTTCGTCCTCTACCACTGCTTCTCTTTGATAGTTCTCTATGATTTTTAATCATATTTCTACTTTTTTCACATATCTAAGCTCTATTTTATTTGATAATTTTTTTTGGGCTTGTGGTTTTATTCTATGATTATTTGATGAATGGGTGTTAAAAATCATGTTTATTTTCTTATAAATGGGTGTCTAAGGTAAGTTTAGTAGGTTTTATCTTTGATTGAATGATTATTTAATGAGTGTGAGGACAACTAAAGTGTGTTTAATTTTCTTGAATGATTATTTAACCGATGTTATATTTGAGGAATTATTTTTTGATGAATGTGTGTCTTTTAAATCTTCTAATGCTTTTTCACAACATTTAAATTATGTTTAATTTACTTATTAATCTTTTTACAGTATATGAGGTATATTTAATTTACCAAATGATTGTTTATATGATTAATGAATATTTTTTCTTGCATTGAGAATGGGTTTTTTGAAGGTATAATGGATTATGGAGTTTGAATATGGAGTATTGATAATATATATTTAAATGATCATCTTGGGAAAGTTTTAATTATGTTGATTGTGTAATTTCAGTATAGGATAAGTTAATTTATAATTCAATTTGAATAACACAATAATAATATAAGAGTTTTTTATAGTTATCCCCCATTTATTTTCTATTCTATAGTTTAATATTTATAAACAATTCCTATGGGAATTTTTCTAATTAACCCTCATCATGTACTAAAACTATTTCATCAAAAAATATCATCACTTCCCTAATGTTAATTTCTACATCATCTATATTCATAGAGTACACTAATATTAATAATTCTAAAATGATACAATAAGGAGAAGAAGATTTAAATTTATTTTGAATATAATTAGAATAAAAATAATCGAATCATCCCCCTATTTAATCATGTTTATAGTATATATCACTTCATATTTACTACATGAAGTAACATTTTCATTTTCAACATGATGTATGAAATCATATTCCTCCTTTTGGATCCTTGTCACCATCGATATTGTTTTCATCACTAATATATTATTCCTAATGTTATTTTATAATTTATATTTATTTATATATTTTGAAAATAATAATTTCCAAATTATACAATGAAAAGAAAGAAAAGTTGAGTTTTATTTTTGGTCAACCTTTTAAAATAAATGTTAAGTTTTTCTTTTGAAATTTTTTCTAAATATATTATAATTAAATAATTCTAAGGTGAAACCTTTTTTTAATTTGTTTCCTTTATTTTATTTGTGAAATATTTTTCATTCCTTTGGTTGTATTTTTATTTATAAAGGTAAATTTGAATTTAATTTTTCAAAAAACAATATTTAGTACTTGAAATTTATTATAGGTGATAATGAATCACATTTGGATTATAAAACTATAAACAAGTGAAGAATATGGGGAAAGGGTTGATGATTTTTTAGAATTTTCAAAATACAATGTTCCAAAAAATGACATGTTATTATATCTTTGGTTGAAATGTTTTCATATGACAGAGTTTCAAAGTATATAAATTAAAGAACATTTAATTTGTTATGGTTTTAATACATGTTATAGTTCTTGTATTTGATAAAGTGAAATTGGGTAGAATTCAAGATCTATTAATGGTTAATATTATCAGGTTTATAGGTTTGATAAAATTGAAGAAATTATTTTTGATATTAAAGTAGTGAAAATTGAGAAGAGGACAATGATCACACACTTATACGGTGATACTAAAAAACCATTGTATCTAGGTAGTAGAAAATGTATGGATTCATTAATTAATTTCTAAATCAAAACCTAGGTAATTTATTATCTAAGGTATTAGGTTGTTTATTAAATCATTTCTCATTCCCTTACATGAGCCAGGCTATGAGATTTCAAGGGAAGGATCCTGATCTAATTGAAATATAGAAAATGAGGACCAATAGTTTGATCAGGTTCCCACTTTTTTAGTTGCACCTAATGTGTCTAGACTGGAAACCACATCTGGACCAAGGAGTTGTTATCAATCTGGGTAGATCCAATTTGTTGAACCAAACATATGACAAATACATTCCTTTATGGATCTTAAAATGATTTGAAGATTAAATAATTTCTAAGCACGAACTTATATAAATGAAATAATGTAAATAATTAAATAACACAAGTCTAAACTTTAATTTCATAGAATAAATAATTTTAAAACAAGTAAACATGTTTAACAGACTTTACACAATAAAAAAAGCATAAATATATAAATATATGATCTTTGAGTACCATATATTAGAATATAATGGGTATTATGTGAAGGCTAGTTATGTTATGTTAGAATGTGAGTTACTATAGACATGTTAGTGATTCATCAAGGGCTAGGGTGAGGTTGATGTGACATTTATGTTGTTGTTTGTTCTTCTTTATGATTTTTAATAGGTTGGGTTTAACTGATGTATTGTGGCACCCCTTGTGTGGTTCTTTACTAAGGGAACCAATTATGTTAAGACTTCCCCATATTTCAAATTCACTTCCTAATAAAAATGGCTATGTTATACCCATTTCATTATTTGGATGCAATAAGTACATGCGATGGTTATCCTTGAGGGATAGACTTGGATGCTAGGGGTCTGAGGTTGAATATCATGGTACCTGTGATGTGGTTATTTCTAGAGGGATATAAATAATTTTTCTCCTACTATGATTCAAATATTAACCATTTATTAGTGAAATGATTTGAATATCTGGGAACAACCATGGTATAAACTTATGGTATGATTAGTATAATTTAGTGGTATGAAATGAAGTAGGTACATTTTATTATCATGGTGTCCTGTTTAGTACACAATAAATTGACTTACATTTGTATTTTGAGTGTTACTACTTTGAACATATACTTAAATATATGCATTAATGTATATTTTAGGGTCCCTATTAGTATTTACTTGTTGATTTTTATACTCACACCCTACACATGAACCTCAGTGAACATAGAGCTCATATATTTGAGATACATGTGAGGGAAAATAACTAGTAACATAGATTAGAGTCTGTGCAACTCAGTGGGGACGAGTTGATGTTATAATGGTAGTGTTAGGGACCTTTTATCTTTTTTATATGATATTTTAAATTTTAAATTAAGATGTGGTAATTTAAAAAGTTTCAAGGATACAATTGTCATCCTCATCAGCTTAATCTCTTGAATAGTTATTATTGCATTTTGTTTCTTGATACTCATTCCCCATCTCTTCTATGTTACTTGAACTACTACAAGTATTAGTCATTTAAAATGATCATTAGTGCTCGTTATGGGATGATTACTGCTCAGATTAGTTCAAGAAACATATGTGCATGTCCTGAAGAGATGGAGGATGAGTCTTAAGAAACAAAATTCAATAATAACTATTCGAGAGATGAAGATGATGAGGATGACAATTGTCTATAATTTTCACCTCTGGATAAATTTATTGTGATGTAATTCTTTTATTAAATTCAATTTCCCATTTCCTTCAAAATGGATGCACGCTAATCATTTGAAAAAAGGGTATGAATATGGAGTTAAATATTTTATCAAGTTTGAAATATAGAATGCATACGACCATTATCTAATCCTTTCTCCATGTTTACATTATTTTTATTCAATACAAATTAAATTTTTGACCAATCATGAAGACAGTGTCTTCTACACAACATAATGTTACCAATCCCGAGGAAGAATAGATTATTGATGCTAAAAATTCAGAATTATTAGGGGATCAAAAACATGTTGATGAAAAAAAACATGAACAACACAACATCACAGTGTTGAATAAAATTATCAAGGTAAGAAGTAAAGGTATAAAATTTTAGGTTGGTTGGAATCAACACGGCCAACCTGTTGACCCAAACAAGTCAATGTTCATTATTTATGTTAGCGTCACAATGAGGATGAATGTGCTGATTGATATTGATTCATAGCACCACATCCAACCTATAATGAAGGATAACCTTTTGAAATATGTAAAGGTAATTTTATGATATACTTTCTCTATTTTACCTAACATTTATATAATGAAATATTGATTTTATTTTCATTATTCCTTGAAAAGTTCATTTATTTTATAAGATATCCAAAAGAATTTTGTCTTAATGGCCACTATAAAAGACCATAGAGGCTTCTGGACTCTTCTTACCAAGTTACATCTTAGGGATGTTGAGGGGAAAGTAAATCCCCACCAACCATATACTTATGCATACATTATAAAGTAGGAATCATGGAATTATTTCATCATTCATCGTAATGAGAAATCATTCCGGGTACATTACAGTCGATAATATATTATTTTAAATTATTTATTTTATCTAATTTGATTCAAAAAATTTAATTTATGAAATAGAACAAGAGTTCTAAAAATAAATAACTTGCATCAAAACTAATGTACCCCTATCTCAAAGCAAGGATGGGGTACGCTTCACTAGATAAGAAAATGGTATGTATATTAAATCAAAAATAAAAGATTTATTTGATAAGAAACAAAATACGTTCCTTTGTTTATATGTATATTGATAAATCAAAATCTGAAGCCACCTCCATCTCATATCATGTGCTATAGAAGGAGGCTCATGTAAATAAGGAGGGTAAACTAATTGATGAAAACACTAAAGGGGTATGGGAAACATGTGTAAGTATGAAATAATAGTAATTCATTGTGATTTATAATAGTATTACAAAAAAATATCTATTTATGTTAATATTTTTTTATATTGTTTAGATACAAGAATCGGAAGTTACTCTACCAGAAGAAAAACTACTTTCAATAGCTTTGAAGTAGTAGGAACAATATGGTCGCATTATAAGATTAGGTTTTGGAGTGTATCCTCAAAAATATTTCAAGAAGATAAAACCACATGAAGATACATATAATATAGTGAAAGTATTTTAGATGCAAATAGATTCTTTGTAAGATATTTTTGTCCAGTTTAGTTTGGCAGACCAATGTATGATAAAGGATCAAAGCAAATCGATGGTAGAACAAAGATCTGCACTTGAACCAAATGACCCCACTAGCTTTAAGGCTAGTTGTAAGAACCCAGTTTTTCACTCAGGTATGGGTCCTTTAAATTTTGGTCTAAATATTTACTTTGGACCTAATATGTATGACCAATGAGTTAGCAGGGGTCTCAGGGGTGTCTGGGGAAATTTCAGATCCCGAAACCTATTTTTTGGGAAAAATAGGCTTGGTGCACAGTTTAGAGTAAACCATGTAGGAATGTCGTACAGTTTGGAAAACCGTGTGGATTGTGTTTTTTTGGACAGAGCCACTTCACACGATTGGTGAACGGCCATGCGTCCTAACTATATAAGCACCCCTTCTGCCCAAGTAATTGTGCATGGTTTACGCACAGTTTGTCAAACTGTACAGACAAACTGTGCACATGCTATTTTTTGGGTAAATTTCCAGTTTTACCTTTAATGATCTAATTATCCCCCTCCTTCATCCCTAATCCGATTTTATGCGGGATTTACCTTCATATCTCTCAAATTGGAGCTTTTTGAAGGCCAAATCTAGGGATCAAGATATCTCCTTCATCTGAAAACCAATCAAGCTTCTATTTGTCACATTGGATGCACAACAGTAAGTACTCAAGTCATCTTGTCCCATTATACATCTCTTTTTCTCTCAACCAAGATATCAGGGTATGAGCGTTTTTCTCTTTTTCTTAGATCTACTCTGATCTAAGTCAAACCAAGGGCTAATACTGGAGGAGAAGGATCATACAACCCTAAGGTGGGTGGTCTATAATTTATCCCTAAATTTCATTGACTTTGGAATTTCCATGTGGGGAACACTGATTTCATTGGGTTTTATTTATTAAATTCATATGCCATGATTATACTTGTTAGAACTTTATGGTTATGCTCTTTCCAAATATGTGATTAGTTGTTAGTAGTTACACCCACAACTCAATCTGCCACTTGTTTAAGGTTATTCCATATTTGGGTTTTTAATGTTTTGACACATTTGATCCACCATTCGGATATGCCTTGGATTGACCTTTATAAGGGTAAGAATTTCTATATTAATTGGATTGATTTATATCATGAATTTCATAATTTCAAGTACCATGTATGCGTACCACTTGACCCACCTAAGGTAATTGCTTCAAATTGATAATTAAATGTGAACGATTAATTGGTTGCATATTCGTTGAACCCCTTACCACATTAATGGAAGGCATAGAAATGAACCTTGAATATGGTATATGCCTTAAATGGATTAAATGGTTGCATGGTACTTGGCCTTGTAACAATAATGAAAGGCAAGGCTTGAACCAAACGACTTGATAAAAGGGTTCCATGCTACTTGGACTATTCACAATAATGGAAGGAAAGGATTGAACCAATTGAATTATTATATGACTTCACTATCAAATAGGAATGGACTAACTCAAGATCACCTTGGATTTTGATTAGAGAATTCCATGAGCACTTGGGAGCCCCATTCTAATCCAAGTATATGGATTACTTAGTTTGGGACCCACCTAGAACTCGATCCTTGTATTAGATTTGGATGTCTTGTATAACACAGTAGGATCCCTCATGTAGTACTACAGGATTCCTTGGATACACTCCTTGGATCCAAGATGCATTAGATACACTCCTTGGATCCAGCATTGACAAGTATGTGCCATGGTTAAATCCCATCGAGGCTAGTCTTTTCTTAGCCCCATTTTACCTTGGATGCACTCCCTAGACTCAGTAGGGGTATCATTGTGGAATGCCTTGGACTATGCTCCTTGAATTACACTCTTACCCCTTAGCTATACTCAAATACTACTGAGTTAGCATCCCTTGAAGCTTATGTTTCCTTGGTTACTACCTTGTAACTTCATTGTTAAATATCATCAGGGGTTACTTTGTTAAATCCTGGAACCTTTAATATTAATAGAAAGTGACTTATTGATAATTTGGTAACAATCAAGTAAAGAATTGGTTACATGTTCAGACACCATCTGAGGGCTGAAGCAGGTACTTAGGTATTTAGTTACATTGTACTAATTTACTTTATATATACATGCCTACACACTGTTATATTCCATTACACGGGCTGGATGTTATAGACACCGTTGGTGGTGGACCACTTGGATTTATATCACACCCTCTTCAGGCATTGTTTGGTACCTGGAGTAGATTATATGGTTGCAGGTGTTGACAAAGGGAATTATACGGTTTCAAACACTTGATTTCTTACTGTTTAGGATGGATCTTGATAGCATATGACCAAGCCAGAGCTTGGTATTCTTGGGATAGTCTTTGATTTCCTTTATATTGTTTTGAAACATATTATGCTTGTTGTATTGTATCCATGTTTTCTAGTTTTCTAGTGACATAAATTATTATCATCAGTTGTTGTATTATTGAATGTTGATTCAGTTACACAGTTATTGTTATCCCTTGTTTATCTATTCCTATTATCTTTTTCTGTTGTTACTTATCTTGCTTCCTCTATTTACCTATTTTTACTCTTACCCAATGCGTTGCACTTTGGTAATGATGGAATAGTCTCCCCATGGACACACCCTAGGACCTCACTGCTAGTTGGAATCCTCTGGCATTCAGGGAGATGCACTTGAGACCATGTGGCCCACCGGGCTCAGGGCACCCATTAAGTGGAATCTAGGTCTGGGACATCACAAAGTGGTATCAAAAGAGTTTATTTTCTTTCTTTAAGATTTGGAGACAATAGATTAGAGATTAGTAACACTTGGGACTTGGTCATAAGTCATGCTTAGGTGTCTCAAATCCATGTTTGGGGTAAAAAAAAGTTGCCTAAAATCATATTGTTGTTCTTATTTTTCCTATTACAGTTGATATTATTTCACTATTGGGTGACGTACATGTTGTGCGGTGTTGTTGATTATTAATTTGTTTGAGGATTTTCTTTTATCCTTGGACCGATGATATGAGAGAAATGAGAATTATTACATGCATCATTATAGGCACCAATAATTTACATTTCATGCATATTGTCATGCCATATAGGTGCATTTCCCTACTTTTCATTACTTAATGTTCTTGTGATTGTTGAGTGATTTTGTGATAGATTATTGTACATGTATTACTTTTGGCTACAATTGATTGATTTATTATCTCAGTTAATGAGGTGTATGGTCCCTCATGGTTTGGGATGAGTAATTTACCAAGTCGATTCAATATTCTATAAATAAATGGGTGTATTTTCTGGTGATAGGTGTATGGGAACTGATTCATCAAAAATGGATATCCATTATAAAGTAAAACATGACATCTAAAATGAATGGGTTGCACATCCTTATCCTACCTTCTCATGTTTATGAAAGTTAAAGGAGTGAACATGGTAATTTATTATTAAATGAAATGAAACTTATACTTGAGCACTTAACAATACCTGGTCATCTAAGCAGGTAGTTGGGGAAGTAGGCCTTGGGTAGTGAGTTTTCTTACGTTCATATTCTGCTAGTGTTGCTTTGTTTTTTATTAAGCTTGTTCTAAGGAATGTGCTTGGAAATTGTAGACCAATGTCTCCATGATTTCCTCGTTTCGTACACCAGGAAGGTGGTGATGACCATGCTTCAGAAGTGGTGGGCTATGAGCCACCAGTCTTACCTCTAGGAGTGGAACTTGAGGTACTGCCTGTTGTACCTGAACTAGGAACTAATGCCCAGGTTTATTATAGTTTCCAACATCTAATGCATTCTATGCATGGTGCTCCACGTCTTGAACCTATGATGACTAATCTGACTCGTGAGTTCCAATAGTAGAATCCTCCTACTTTTTTAGGAGATGGTGGTCTGTAGGCTATTGAGTCTTGGCTTGAATCCACCCTATTTATCTTTGAGCATATGGAGACACCTCCAGAGCGAAGGGTCAATCTTGCCACATACATGATTCGGGATTCTTCCAATCATTGGTGGGACGTGATTACCTAGGACGATCGTCATCAGGGCATGTTATGGGATGATTTCCAGATTTCCTTCTATGATCAGTTCTTTCCTCAGACACTGATAGATGATAGAGCCTGAGATTTTATGCATCTCGAGTAGGGTTCTATGTAAGTTATGGAATATTCATTGTGTTTCATAGAGTTACAGTGCTTTTCACTTATTTTAGCTGGTGATGAGCTTTCACGTGCTAGACATTTCGAGGATGAGCTCTAATGCGCCATCCATACACAGGTCAATGTCTTTTTCATACATACTTTTTCTAAAATAGTCAATCAAGCTCTTATAAATGAGTGTAACCTGAGGGATGGAAATAGTATAGGGTTTAAAGTATCAGTGTCGCGTTAGGCCAGTAGTTCTTCTAGTGGTAGGAAGCGTTCCCCTGAGGTTTCTCATCAGGTTAGTGACAACCAGAGTGTCTATTTTGAAAACTCTAAATTGTTTCATCATTATGGACAATGGAGGCATTCAAGGACTCATTGTAATAGAGACCCAATGGAGTGTTAGTCTTGTGGTTGTATGGGGAATCTCCAGCATTTCTGTAGGACCTTTCCACCAACCTCGGGTGGAAAAGTATCTACACCAGCTCCACCTTCAAGAGTGAGTTCTTTTATGTCATTTCAAGCAGGGAGTTGGAATAGCACCAATAGTTCTGGCTGAGGAGGACGTCATGGCTATGGTATCCAGACCCCTAATCACCAAAAGTGCCAATAGAGCTATTATGATTATGATAGTCCATTTATTGCATAGGGTCGTGGATTAGGCTAGTTTCACCCACTACAGCCAATACCTGAGGATCAGGTTGTGGGACCATCTATTGTACGAGGTACTATTCTAGTAGCCTCTACTATAGTATCTTCTTTATTTGATACAGGTGATTTGAACTCTTTTATCTATGTATCTATCGTAAAGAGTCTCAGACTATAGATACAGTATCACTATAGTGTAATGACCCTATATATGTCGTTAGGGGTACAAACAGAGGTAATACGCTAGTGTAAGGATAGTCCCCTTGAGGTAGGTAGTTACCCTTTCTTATGTAACCTCTTTGTTCTTGAGAAGAGGGGCTTAAATATCATTCTTGGGATAGATTAGTTGGTTCACTTTCATGATTTTGTAGACTAATATCATTGCAGGGTATCTTTTACATCACCAGAGGGCAGCATTTATCTAAATAAGGTTGAGTAGGATGTCCAGGATGGTAGAGATGAACCAGATCATGTTGGACTAGGTGGAGTGGCTACCCAGATTGAAAATATCTTCATGGAGGATCAGGGTTTACGTCAAACTGATTTCCCTCCACAGTGGATTGTTTCTAGGATGTATTTTGTGATGATTTTTCTATTTTACCTCCTAATAGAGAGGTAGATTTTACAATCGATCTTGTTCTGGGAGCATCTCCAGTTTCCATTCCTCTATATAGGATGGAACCTACAGAGATTCAAGATCTCAAACGACAGTTAGAGGATTTAGAGGCCAAAGGATTTATACGTCTCAGTATATCCTCTTGGGGTTTTCCAATGCTATTTTCCAAGAAATCAAATGGAACCTTACGTCTATGCATGGATGAAAAAAGGTTAAACCAGCTTATGTTCAAGAAACAATATCCACTTCCTTGAATATATGATCTATTTTACTAGCTCCGATGAGAAAAGGTCTTCTCTAAGATCGACCAAAGATCAGGTTATCATTATGTGCGAGTTAGACCATCAAACATACCACATATAGCTTTCTATAGTAGTTATGGTCTGTATGAGTACCTTATTATGTCGTTTGGTATTATGAACGCACCTTCTATTATCATGGCTCTGATGAATAGTGTTTTCCACCACTATTTGGAATCTTTTTTCATAGTCTTTGTGGATGACATCTTAGTGTATTCTCGCACTTATAGCGACCATTCCAACTATCTTGAGAACATTCTGAGTACACTTAGAGAGAATCATCTTTATTCCAAGCTTTCTAAGTGCCACTTCTGGATCAAAAAATTATACTTCTTGGTTCATATAATATCAAAATCAAGAGTATCTATTGACCTAAAAAAGTTTAGTGTTGTAGTTTCCTGGGAGAAGCCCAAGAATGTGTTTGATATATAGAGTTTCTTGGGGATGGATGGATATAATAGTCATTTTATACAAGATTTATCATGTCTTTCTTCACCTATTACTGGTCTGACAAAGAAGGGTTTCGAGTTCATATAGTCAGAAGCATGTGAGAAAGCCTTTCAGGAGATGAAAGGGAGGCTTGTTTTGGCACCTATTCTAGTTCTTCCCAAGGTGGGTATAGGTTATACCATCTTCTGTGATGCATTATACATTGGCCTAGGAGAAGTACTGATGTAGGAAGATAGAGTCATTATGTATGGATATTAGCAGTTGAGGCCTCATGAGAGAATTTACCCAACACACGACCTTGAGATAGCATCATTTTTCCATACCTTACGTTTCTAGAGACATTATCTACTAGGTGAGAGTAGACAGTTTTCAGATCCTGAAGGCTTGGATCTCCATGAGAATATATCAAGAGATAACCTACCTTCAGATTGTTCTGTGGATAGAGACGATGTTCTACATCTATGTGAACATATTAGGGTTCCTATAGATATGAGAGAGGAGTTGAAGAAGGAGTCCCATGCTTCTCACTAGGAAGTACATCCAGACATATCCAAGATATATCGAGATATGTGACGCCAGTATTGGTGATCTGAGATGAAATGTCGGATAATAGGCTTTATCACTAGGTGTTCCACCTATCAATAGGTGAAGGTAGAGCAAGAGATACTTGTAGTCTTGCTACAGCCGCTTCCAGTCCCAAAATGTAAATGGAAAGATGTTTCTATGGATTTTATAATCAGCTTACCTAGGTCACCGAGGGGTAGCAATGCTATCTGGGTAGTCATTGGCTGAATAAATAAATCATCCAACTTCATTCCTATTCAGGATACTTTCTTAGTTGATGAGCTGGGAAGACTGTATGTTTTTGAGATCATACAACTACACAGGGTCCCTTGTACTATCATTTCAGATCAGGATTCTCATTTCACATCACGGTTCTAGAAGGGATTGTAGATGACTATGGGAACACAGGTGATTCTAAGAATATATTTTCACCCTCAAACTGAAGGATAATCAGAACATACAATATAGGTTTTAGAGGATATACTCTAATCATGTGTCCTTTATTTTGGTGGTTCTTGGGAGAAGCATATCCCACTCATTGATTTCTCCTATAATAACATCTTTTAGGTGACAATTCAGATGGATCCTTTTGAGGCATTTAATGGTAGTCCATGCCACTCACCCCTATACTAGATAAAGGTAGGTGAGGCAGCCCTACTAGGTCCTCATCTTGTTCAATAGATTTCATAGAAAGTTCAGATGATCAAAAACTGTATGACTACTGCTCAGTCTAGATAGAAATCTTATGTCGATATCCATCAACGACCTCTTGAGTTAAAGGTTGGGGATCATTTTTTTTCATGTATCACCCAGGATAGGGAATAAATGGTTACGAAAGCTGGGAAAGTTGTCTCCTCATTTTATAGGGCCTTTTGAAATTATAGAAAGAGTTGGGTAAGTAGCCTATTGATTGATACTACCTTAGAGGTTTTGTTCCATGCACGATGTCTTTAATGTTTCATAGCTTCACCAGTTGATCTGTATCATAATTTTGATCCTGAGGAATTTGAGTTAGATGTTGATTCTACCTTTGAGGAGTATTCAGTACGCATCGTTGACCAGAGCATGAAGGCTATCTAAGGTCGGTCTATTCCTCTAGTATGGGTGCTATGGAAGAACGGTCGGGTGCAGGATGAGACTTGGGATAGGGAATCCAATGTATATTCCCAATGGCCAGAGTTTTTCTCAGACAGTGTTTCTCCAACCCTGGAAGGTGAACTCAGGGACAAGTTATTTTAAGGGGGGAAGATTGTAAGAACCCAATTTTTCACTTAGGTATGGGTCCTTTAAATTTTGGTCTAAATATTTACTTTGGACCTAATATAGATTCCCAATGAGTTAGAAGGGGTCTTGGGGGTGTTTGGGGCAAGTTCGGAGCCCAAACCCCATCTTTTTTGGAAAAATAGGCTTGGCGCATGATTTAGAGTAAACTGTGTAGGAATGCCGCATGGTTTCACAAACTGTGTAGATTTTCTTTTTCCGAATAGATCCACATTTCATGGTTGGTTCACGGTCATGCTTCCTAACTGTGTAAGCACCCCTTCTTCCCAGATAACCATGCACGGTTTGCACATGATTTGTCAAACCGTGTGGATAAACTGTGCATGGGCTGTTTTTTGGGTAAATTTCCAGTTTTACCCTTAATGATCTAATTAGCCCCCTCCTTCATCCCTAATCTGATTTTATATAGAATTTACCTCTATAGCTCTCAAATTGGATCTTTTTGAAGGCCAAATCTAGGGATCAAAATATATCCATCACATAACAACCGATTGAGCTTCCATTTGTCACATTGGATGCGCAACGGTAAGTTTTTGAGACCTCTTATCTCATTCTCCTTCTCTTTTCCTCTTGATCGAGATATGAGGGTATGAGAGTTTTTATATTTTTCTTAGATATCCTTTGATCCAAGCCAAACCAAGGGTCAATACTGGAGGATAAGGATCATACAGCCCTAATGTGGGTGGTATATAATTTATCTCTAAAGTTCCTTGACTTTGGAATTATCGTGTGGGTCCCACCAATTTCATCTGGTGTCATTTATTATATTCATATGGCATGATCATACTTGTTAGAGCCATATGGTTATGCTCTTTCCAAATATGTGATTATTTGTTAGCGGTTACACCCACAACTCAATCCACCCCTTGTCGAAGGTTATGCCATATTTGGGTTTTTAATGTTTTGACACATTTGATCCACCGTTCGAGTGTAACTAGGCTTGAACTTTTAAGGGTAATCATTTATATATTAATTAGATTGATTTATATCATGAATTTCATAATGGAAAGTACCATATATGCGTACCACTTGACCCACCTAAGGTAAGTGCTTCAAATTGATAACTAAATGTGAATGATTAATTGGTTGCATATTTGTAGCACCCCTTACCACATTAATAGAAGGTAGTAGAATAATACTTGAATATGGAATATGCATTAAATAGATTAAATGGTCACATGATACTTGGACTTGTCACGCTGATGAAAGGCAAGGCTTGAACCAAATGACTTGATAAAAGGGTTCCATGATACTTGGCCTATTCACACTAATGGAAGGCAAGGCTTGAACCAATTGAATTATTATATGACTTAAATATCAAATAGGAATGTCCTGACTCAAGATCGCCTTGTATTCTGATTGGATAATGCCATGAGCACTCGGGAACCCCATTATGATTCAAGTATATGGCTTTCTTAGGTTGAGACCCGCCTAGAACCCAATCCTTGTCTTAGCTTTGTATTCTCGGTATAACACCATAGAATACCTCATGTATTACTATAGGATGCCTTGGATACACTCCTTGGATCCAGGATGCCTTGGATACACTCCTTGGATCCAACATTGACAAGTAGGTGTCATGGTTAAAGCCCTTCAGGCCTAGTATTTTCTTAGACCCGTTTTACCTTTAATGCACTCCCTGGACTTGGTAGGCATATCATTGTGGAATGACTTGGACTATGCTCCTTGGATTACACTCTTACCCCTTATCTAGACTCAGATACTACTGAGTTAGTAGCCCTTGAGTCTTATGTTTCCTTGGTTACTACCTTGGAACTTCATTATTAAATATCATCACAGTTTTCCTTGTTACATCTTGGAACCTTTACTCTTAATAACAAGTGACTTATTGATAAATTGGTAATAATCAAGTAAAGAACTGGTTACATGTTCAGACACCAGGTGAGGGATGAAGTAGGTACTTGGGTATTTAGTTACATTGTACTACTTTATATATACATGCATTCACATTGTTATATTACATTACACTGGTCGGATGTTATAGAAACCATTCGTGGTGGCCCACTGAGATTTATCTCACACCCTCTCCAGGCATCGTTTGGTACCCGAAGTAGATTACATGGTTGGAGGTGTTGACAAATGGAATTATATGGCTTAAAACACTTGATTTATTATTTTTTAGGATGGATCTTGATAGAAGATGACCGATACAGAGATCATGATGTTTGGGATAGTCTTTTATTTCTTTTATACTATTGTGGAACATATTATGCCAACTTTCTTGTATCCATGTTTTCTAGTTTTCTATTGACATGACATATCATCATAAGTTTTTGTATTATTGAATGTTATTTCAATTACATAGTTATTGTTATCCCTTATTTATATATTCCTATAATCTATTTCTGTTATTACTTGTCTTTCTTCTGGTATTTACCTATGCTATGTGTATATGTTGTGCTACACTCTAGTAATGAGGGAATAGTCTCCCCATGGACACACCCTAGGCCCTCGCAGCTAGTTGGCAGCCTCTGAAATTTGGGGAGATGAGCTTGAGGCCATGTGGTACACTAGGCTTGAGGCACCTATCAAGTGGCATCTGGGTCTGGTATGTCACACTAGTCATTCCCATCAACCACATACCTTACCTAAGGTATTCAATTTTTTCATTACTCGTTCTCCTAAATGTGAATTTAACAACATCTGATAGCTTTATATTACTAAAATTTAGTAGGGTATAATTGTATGTGATTTCCATCTATCAACACCCTTGTACCACCTTATTGAAAGGGGTATGATGTATAATATACTAGGAGACAAGATACAATTTAAATAACTACCAAAAGATCACATGATATTGGGGATTGTGGTAGCTCATGATCTAACTACTGAGTTGTCTGTTCCACTTGATGGTCTAGATATTACAATAGTCATTGATGCTATTGGAACTTTCGTAACACGGACTTATAATATTATAAAGATACATGAGGTATGTATTTAAAAAAATAATATAGAAAAACTATAATAGTTGATGAAAAAGGTCTAAAGTGGGGTGTGATATTACATATGGATAAAGCGATGGAGAAATGAAAGGTTGGATCAAGACAATATAGTGGATATCAAAAGGACCTTTAGGGAGTACCTTATCCCTGCTAGTTCCAAAGAAACATTTCTTATCATTAAAACTTCATGAAGAGACTACATTTAAAGATGGAAATATTTCTTACATTCCATATTAATAAGAAATATGTGGAACTTTGATGACAAACGTATTTGTTCTCAAGAGTATAAATGAGATTCTCAAGCATTAATGGTTGGGAGTATCAATTGGGAATACATACATAAGTTACATTTTCATAATACTTATGTCCAAATAGTGAGATAATATGTTCATTAAAGTTAATAACTATTCATATTTTCTACAGACATTTATATTACTACTATATAAAGATAAAAACCATGGGAAACATGATTTGGATTCAATAATCCCTGTATCATTTCTACGGAAAAAATTACTTTACTGAATAAAGAAATTGAGATGAAAAAAGATGAGATTTGTGATGAATTTGAGAAAAAAAATAACAAAAAAAGGACTCTTTTTGATGCCTACAATGTAGAGGTAAAACTCTATAATCTAATTATATAAAATATATTTTTATTTTTTTCATTACTTATTTGTTTTTGTTTTTTTAGGCAGCACTAGATGCTGATCACAGTTAATCTGGATACCCCAAAGATATATTTTATGGATTAAATTCATGGATATCCAACAAACATACCTCACATGATGCATATCATGAATTTTTAATACACTTCAATCAACTTTTTATAGATAAACTTTGGATTATATGTTTCAATTTGTGTTTTAAAAATAATTTTGTTATAATAGGGTAGTCAGTAAATATTGGATAAATCATGGCATGAAGTTAGTGTTTAAATAGATAAAGGCTATGTATGTATACAAATGGAAACAAATTAAGGTATATATATCAATATTTAACTATAAAAACATATTTCAAAATAATTTACTTATTTTATTCAATGTTTTTGTAGTGTATGAAGCAAGATAATGTCATAGATTGTGTATATTATTTTTTCAAATTTATAAGAGAGATCATAAACCATAAAAATACCAACATACCTAGATAGGTAATTTCTGAAGTTAATTGCAATTTCATTAAAAATATTTATTAATCATTTGTTTGTATATATTTTCTAAATACTACCAAGATTACTGACAACCTTCATACTCAAAAGAATAAGTAAATTTGTTTAGAGATGAGTGGGTAGTATACATGATATCATAATGTTTACCAAAAACAAATTTATGTGATTACTTTCTATGTTTGTGATATAGTATGGGCTATGACACCTTAGAAATATATTTGGGGTGTGAATCATTAGTGTTATAATGCTTATATATCATTTTTGATTTGTTTCTCAAGGAAAAGTATAATATAGGAAATCAATTTGTTTAGAAGTGATGTCCTACAAGAAATAAAATTGTTGGGAAATGGTGGAGGTGGAGATGGTCTTGAATTCAAAGTCAGAGACCGAGGTGAAGGATGAGGTAGAGGCGGAGACTGAGGTGGAGAAGGAGACGAAGCACTGGCCGGCAAACAATAAAATTATTGGACAAGGGAGTAGAATGAGGACCATACTAAGGTTGTGTTTGAGAATAATTGTTGAAAAGTGTGCACAACCCTTATCATTTAAGATAAGACCCATTGTGAGATTTTTTCAGGTTTCTTATTGAAAAATTGTTTTTCACCACTTGTTTAAGTGATTTTATACAGGAATTTAAAAGGGGGAATTTTTTTCAGAAATAAAACAAACACCATTTATTTTTTCAAACTGACTGTCATAGGATAAAATTTCTATTAGAACATTCAAATTACTATCAAATATTGTTGAGGTAGCTCTTGAACCCCTCACCAAGAAAAAACTGAAAAACAATAAAATAACAGATGCAGTTTCTTTCCCATGGCTTCTCCACACTACAAAGAAAGGGTCTTATTAGTGGATCCAATAGTCACTTGAGAGTAATAGAACACCAATACAATCATTAAATAGGTATATAATATGGATAAATTTTTTGAATAAACATGTTTGTAATCAACCACTGAAGCCATAAGGTGTATGAGAGAACTATTGGAGGAAAATTTACATTGAGAGATTGTGGTCATCATGGAGGGGTGGTGTTAAAGGAAACATGGAATCAAATGAAAATAAACTATTTTATGAAGAAATGCCCAAAAATAAAAAACACACTTTAAATGAAATCATGAAGAATCAAAAATACAAATGAAGACCCCTTTGAAAAATAATCTAGTAGCTTGATCCAAAACCTCTAAAAAATAAATAAATACAAAATTCCATCAACTGAATCATGAATTTTCAGAAAAAGAACAATATAGTGGTTTCACTTTGGTGGGTGGTGGGGTTATTTGGTTTATTATATCATTAATTAGATGCATGATATAATATCACAAATTCTTGTGAAGTCCATACAAGTAACATTGATTATGCATGTTCATATTCATTATGTAAAATGATCCATGTTCACAAGATCATTAATAAAAACTGCATCATCATTCTCAATAAAAAAAATACATGAGAATATAGATATTCACATTTTTATGAACAAATAATGATGATGTTATGTTAGAGTTTATCATCACCCAGAATATTGAAAAGGATATACTAATATATAGCACAATCCAGAAAGACTTAATGGATGTCATAGATTTTGCTATCATTTTGATTATATAAAGGGCTATATTGATGTTTAATACTATCAAAAATGGGTAAAAAATTTATAATGGAGTTCAGTGTCTTCTTAAAATACATAATGGGTCACACTGAAGTTTTTTCCATCAAAAAAGGTAAATGGTTTATCATGGATTTTTCACTATCTATGATGGTGAAAGGGAAATATATATTTTATTATGTTCCATAAAAACTCATATGTAAATATTTATTTTAGTTCAATCAATGAACACTAATAGGTTTAAACTAATGGTTAATGTATTCTAGGAATAAATGGCTTTTTTAACAAGGATGATTCACTCTTGTACTATGATCACGCACTCAACAAGGATGATTCACTCATGATGATGTAATTTTCTTTTTATTATCCAATGCATTCAACATTCTAGGTTATCAAACTACAATATTATTCAATGACCCAAAGTGTTGAATTCACTATAGGATAAAATTATATGGTAGAATCAACCATACCTCAAATAAATATACATTGTACTCGATATGACTCAAATTGTGTGGTTTCAGTTTAAAATTGATATTTTATTAATGTATTATTTCATATATATGTTTAATTTATTTATTTATAGTATTAATAACATAGGAATTACTTTATTATATAGGTGGATTATTTTTATTGAGTTTGGGTGGCTTGTTTGAATCTTATCATGCTCATGAGAGATTGGACTTCGAGGTTGCAACTGAGATAACAATAATAAGGAAATGGGTCAAGAATGTATACAACCATCATAAAAAGATGAATTCTTACCACTTATTTAGTTAATTTTTTTCACTATTTTATCTACTATTTTTAAGTTAATTTCCTTATAATTTTTATCTAATTATTATTATATTTTCACAGGTCTTTTGGGAAGTTGTATTTTTCCTCCAATCATCAGCAACAAGCTATAAAAGAGTGAATAAGTTACTTTTGGATGAGGCATTTTAGGTAGCATGGGGTTTCTTCTTCCATCCAAATGAAACATTTCTTTATTTTTTGGCTTTGTGTAGATATTTGAAAGAAAAAAACACATCTCATACTCAATTAGTCACACCTCAATCTGAAGCACGGTATAATGGTAAGACTCGAATTGTATGTTTTTAGTTTATAATTTAACCTTTAGTTAAAAAGACACATCACATACTTAAAACTGATAAAATGCCTTCATATTGTTTTAATAATTTATTAAAATTATCCATAAGTCATTTTTGATGTGTAGGAATCAGTATCACCTAAATCAGATACACAATATGCCCGACACGACTCAAATTGTCTGTTATCAGTTTAAAATTGACATTTTAGTTTAAAAGTGTCACTCACTAAAAATAGAGAAAACATGCTCGGATTGTATTTATAATTTTTTTTAATGTTTTATAACTCATTTTTTACGTGTATTAATTATTCTTTCATCAAATTGACACATGATGTGACTAGTATCTCAAAGTGTGTGTTTCCAGTTTAAAATGAAATTTTAGTAAAAACCGTAAGTGATGTACTCAAAACCAAAAAAATGAATTTGTATTGTTATGATAATTTATAAAAATTATAAATAATTCATTTGGGATGTTTATTAATTATATTCACCTCAATCAGACGAATGATGTGACCGGTATGACTACAAGTGTGTCTTTTTATTCAAAATTGGCATTAATTTTAATAAAGAAGACAACTGACATACTCAAAATAGAGAAAATTCATTCAAATTGTTTTTATAGTTTATAAAAATAATCCATAAGTTGTTTTTGATTTTTAGGAATTAGTTTTACCTAAATCTGATAAACAATCTACCCGACATGACTCAAAGTGTCCATTATCAGTTTAAAATTGACATTTTAGTTCAAAAAAGTGTCACTCACTGAAAACTGAGAAAACACATTAGGATTGTCTAGATAATTTATTTAAATAATTAATAAGTCATTTTTGATGTGTAGGAATTAGTTTCATATCAAATCAATACACGATGTGATCGGTATAACTCAAAGTGCTCGTTTCCAGTTTAAAATGACATTTTAGTAAAAACCATAAGTAACGTACTCAAAACCAAGAAAAAACTTTTAGATTATTTTTTTGATTTATAAAAATTATCTATAAGTCATTTAAGATTTTTATAAATCATACAAACCTAAATCGTATGCATGGATTGACTGGTATGACTCCAAGTGCATCTTTTTATTTAAAATTGACATTAATTTTAGTAAAAAAGACAACTTACATACTCAAAATCAAGAAAATGAATTAGTATTGTTTTTATAATTTATGATAACAATCCATAATTCATTTTTTATGTGTAGTAATTAGCATAACTACAATATGATACATGATGTGCCTAGTATGACTCAAAGTGTCTATTGTTAGTTTAAAATTGAAATTTTAGTTCAAAAAGTGTCACTCAGTGAAAATCAAGAAAACATGCCCATATTATTTTGATAATTTATGAAAAAAATCATAATTCATTTTTGAAGTGTAGGAATTAGTCTCACATAAAACTGATACATGATGTGACCAGTATGACTCAAAGTGTGTGTTTTCAGTTTAAAATGACATTTTAGTAAAAAAACACGTGTGGCATACTCAAAACTGAGAAAAGTAATTTGGATTATTTTTATACTTTATGGAAAATATCCATAAGTAATTTGGGATGTTTAGGAATCCGAAAAAACTCAATTTGATGCACGGTATGACCGGTATGACTCCAAGTGAATCTTTTTATTTAAAATTGACATTAATTTTAGTAAAAAAGAAAATTAACAAGCTCAAAACTTAGAAAATGAATTAATATTGTTGTGGTACTTTATTAAAATGATCCATAAGTCATTTTTTATGTTTATAAATAATCCACAACTCAATATGATACATGATGTGCTCAGCATGACTCAAAGTGCATGTTATCAGTTTAAAATTGACATTTTAGTTCAAAAAGTGTTACTCACTTAAAACTAAGAAAAAATCTCATATTGTCTTGGTAATTTTGGAAAATAATTCATAATTAATTTTTTATGTTTTTGAGTCAATCTCATATCAATCTGACACATGATGTGACTAGTATGACTCAAAGTGCGTATTTCTAGTTTAAAATTACATTTTAGTAAAAAACACAAGTGACGTACTCAAAACTAAGAAAATGCATTAAGATTATTTTTATAATTTATTAAAATGATATATAAGTCATTTGGGATGTTTTTGAATTATTTATACCTCAATCCAACACATTGTGTGACCGGTATGACTCTAAGTGAGCCTTTTTATTTAAAATTGACATTAATTTTAGTAAAAAAGACAACTAACATAATCAAAACCAATAAAACGCATTTGGATTATTTTTATACTTCAGAAAAATGATCCATAAGTCATTTTTGATGTGTAAGAATCATCCTCACCTTAATCAGATGCACAATGTGCCTGGTATGACCCAAATTGTCCGTTATCATTTTAAAATTGACATTTTAGTTCAAAAAGTGTTACTAATTAAAAACCAAAAAATGAGATCAGATTGTCTTATTAATTTATTGAAATTATTCATAAGTCATGTTTTATGTGTGGTAATAATTCTCACATAAATCTAACACATGATATGACTGTTATGACTCAAAGTATGTGTTTCCAGTTTAAAATGATAGTTTAGTAAAAAAAACACGTGTGATGTAATCAAAACCAATCAAACACTTTAAAATTATTTTAATAATTTATTAAAATGGTCTATAATTAATTTTTAATGTGTATGAATTATCTTCACTTCAATGTGACAAACAGTGTGACCTTTATGACTCCAAGTGCATCTTTTTATTTAAATTTGACATTAATTTTAGTAAAAAAGACAACTAACATACTCAAAATCAATAAAACACATTCGTATTATTTTGATACTTTATAAAAACAATCCATAATTCATTTTTTATGTGTAGGTCACCTCAATATAATGCACTATGTACCTGAAATAACTCAAAGTGTTCATTATCACTTTAAAATTGATATTTTAGTTCAAAAAGTGTCACTCATTGAAAATCAAGAAAACACACTCTGATTGTTTTGATAATTTATTAAAATGATTCATAAGTAATTTTTGACATGTAGGAATCAGTCTCATGTCAAAATTATGCACAATGTGATCAGTATGACTCAAAGTGAGTGTTTCCAGTTTAAAATAACATTTTAGTAAAAAACACAAATAATGTACTCAAAACTAAGAAAACACATTAATATTATTTTTGTACTTTTGTAAAAAAAATCCATAAGTCATTTGGGATGTGTAAAAATAATTTTCACCTCAATATGATGCACGGTGTAAAGGGTATGACTCCAAGTGCATATTTTTATTTAAAATTGACATCAATTTTAGTAAAAAAGACAACTGACATACTCGAAACCAATAAAACACATTCAGATTGTTGTAATACTTTAGTAAAATGATGAATAAGTAATTATTGATGTATAGGAATTATCCACACATCAATATGATACATGATGTTCCCAGTATGACTCAAAGTTTCTGTTATCAGTTTAAAATTAACAATCTATGTGACTGGTATGACTCAAATTGTGTGTTTCTAGTTTAAAATGTCATTTTAGTAAAAAACACAAGTGATGTACTCAAAACTAAGAAAACACATTAAAATTGTTTTGATGCTTTAGTAAAATGATTCATAAGTCATCTATTACATGTAGGAATCATCCACACCTCAATATGATGCATAGTGTGACTGGTACAACTCCAAGTGCATCTTTTCAATATATAAGTGTCATTTTAGTTTAAAATGCATATCACGTCGCCAAAACTGAGAAAATGAGCCTAGATTATTTTCTCATCATTTTATCTGCTATTAATTAATTTATTTCTTTATCATTTTTATCTTTTAATTTTTTAGTTAATTTTCATAGAGATAATTCTTGAATACATATAATAAATGGTGTGATGTGTATGAATCAACCAAAACTTAATTTGATACACAGTTTTCTTGGTATGACTCAAAGTTTAGTTTAAAATTAACACTTTATGTTTAATTTATTTATTTATATTATTACTAATATAAGACTTTTTTCTTATAAAGGTTATTTCTTTTGCTCGAGTAGGGGTGGTTTATTCTTTTATGCAGTTGTATTCTTTTTCTCCATAATATAGTGTTTTTTATTGCATTTGTGTTGTAAATTTTATTGCATTTAAATTCTATATTTGTACCTAATTTTTCTAATTTCTAATGCTGTAATGTGTTGTTACAACACATTTTCCTATTTTTGGTGTTTTAGTGTGTTTTTATATCACACTATAGTTAGTGCTTCTACAAGCGCTGATAAAGGTCCCCCTTATCAGCACTTTTAGAATCACTAATAAAGGCATTATTTATCATTGATTTTAAAAGTGATGATAAATGGGGATTTTATCAGCACTTTTTTATCGTTGATAAAATTCCAAGGCTTTTAATCATGCTCAGGTAGTTGATGTTTTTTAGTACTGATAAAGGCCAATTATAGCATTGTTAAAGGCTTGTTTTATAGTGGTGATAAAAGAGATTATGCTCTAACTATACTACTTCAAGGTTCAAAACATTATATGCATCAAGTACGTACTTCCTTATCAAAGAAACATGAAACACATGATGTACCTGAGATAAAATTAGAGGTAAAAATACCCGATAAGAAAATGAACCCACTTTACCTAGAATTTCATAGGGTGTAATAAATAGTGGGTTAAAATTTCCTTTTTCACCTAAATGAATTACACTTTTCTAAGGAGATGATTTAAGAAAAATTTGATCTCCTACCTCAAATGAGATATATTTCCCCTAATTATCTTTATAAATTTTCAGTCTTCTTTGAGCTACCCTTATATAGTGTTGAATCATCTTTACCTTCTCAATCATCTATTTTACCAACTCTAGTCCCAAAATTTTCTTTTCACTGAGTTTTCCCAACATGATGTAGTTTGAAACTTCTTTCTATACAATGCCTCAAAAGGTTTCATTTGTATACTAGAATGAAAACTATTATTATAAGAAAATTCCACCAATGAAATATGTTGATCCCAACTTCCCTGATAATCTAAATAGAACACCCAAAGCATATCTTCCAAAATAAAAATTATTCACTATGACTATCCATCAGATTGAGGATGAAATATATACTGAAATTTAATTCAATACCCAATGAATTTTTAAGTCCTTTGCAAAAATTTGAGGTAAATCTAGGATCATGGTTAGATATAATAGAGATAGGGACTCCAAGTAATCTGGATATCTCTTTAAGATAAATTCTAATAAGCTTATTTAAAGACATAGTATCTTGAATAGGATGAAAATGTGTAGATTTAGTTAAATGATCAATAATAACTTAAATCACATCATTACCTCAAGATGTCTTTGGTAATCCCACTATGAAATCCATGGATATATTATCACATTTCCATTTAGGCATTAGAAAAGGTTTAAGGATCCCCTTTAGTAGTTATTATTTAGATTTATGCTATTGATAGTTAAAAACATTTCATGGTAAAATCATTAATATATTTATTCATTCCAACCCAACAATAACACTCTATAAGGTCTCTCTGTATTTTAGTGCTATTAGGATGAACAAAAAATGGAGAGTTATGATATTCTATTAACAATTCCTTCTTTAACTAGGAATCACTTGGCATGTACAACCTCATTAAAAATCTCATAAAACCATGTTTTTCATTTTTAAATTTGGTAAACTTGACCTCCTTGACCAATTCTACCATTTCTTACAAATCACGGTCTTCTTTTTGAGTATGCATAATTTTTTCTGAAAAATATGAATGCACTGACACTTGAACCTAAATAGAGGTAGTTCCTTCATGCACAATTTCTAGGTCAACATTAAATAAATCATTAACCAAAGGATCATGTTTCAAATATATCATGATTGATGATGCATCGTCTTTTTGAATTAAGGCATCAGCTACCTTATTTTCTTTACCTGGATAACAGTGAACCATGCAATTATAATCCATTATTAGTTTCATCCATCTTTTCTACCTCATGTTCAATAATTCTTGAGTGAATATATATTTTTAAATTTTTATGGTTAGTAAATATTTCACATTTTAATCCATACAAAATATGCTGCAAAATTTTTAAATAAAAAAAAACTACTTCAATCTCAAAATCATGTGAAGGATGATTTTTCTCATGGAATTTTAATTGACGTGAAGCATATGAAATTACTTGATCATCTTACATTATGACACAACCAAGTACCTTCAATGAAGCATAACTATAAATAAATCACCATTTATTCTTTTTAAGTTTAATACCGAATCATTAACCAATATTATTTTCAACTCTTGGAAACATTCATTTTATTCCATTATCCTAATGAATTTAACTCCTTTTAGAGTTAACTTAGTCAGTGGGCTAGTTAACTGAGAAAACTTTTCAACCAAAAATTGGTAGTAACAAGTTAATACAAAAAAACTTAAAATATTATTGACATTTATAGGTCTTTTCCACTCTTCCACCACTTTAGTTTTATTAGGATCAATATTTATTCCATATTTATAAACAATATAACCAAGTAATGAAATCAGTTGTAACTAAAAATCATCTTTACTAAATTTTCCATACAACTTATTTTCTTTTAAAGTCTAAAAAAATACTTTGGTGTTTCTCATGTTCCTTATTAATTTTATAATAAACTAGAATTTAATTAATAAAAACCACCATAAATTTATCCAAATACTCATGGAAAACTCTATTTATAACATCTATAAATACAGCAGGTTCATTCCTCAACCCGAAAGTCATAACCACAAACTCAAAATGACCATACCTAGTATATAAATCCATCCAAGGATCGCTTCCTCATTTTCCTTTAATTGGTGATACATGGACCTGAGATTAATCTTTGAAAAATACTGAGCACCATGGAGTTGATCAAACAAGTGATTGATATGAGTAAATAGATACTTTATCTTAATAGTGATGTTATTGAGTACTATATGATCAATGCAAAGTCACATGGAACCATCCTTATTTTTAACAAATAGAATAGGAGCACCCTAAGGTGAAGTGATGTGGTATATGAAACCCTTATCAAGCAACTCTTGTAACTACTTTTTAAATTCCAAAAAATCCACTAGATCCATTCAATAAGGGGGTTTTGAAATTATCTTAGCATCTGACACTAAGTAAACAGTGAATTTAACATCCCATTTAGGAATAAAACTAGGAAAATCATCAATAAATATACCTACATATTTATTAACTATTAGTATATCACTAATTTGAATAATTCATTTATTTTAAACAATATACACAAGATGAATTTCACTTCCAACCATTATCAGTTTCTTATCTTCTTAATATGATATCAAATATATGAATTCATTCTTATATACAAACTTAAACCCAATCTAAAAGTAATTTCTTTAGTTATGTAATATATATTAGCATGGTAAACTGAAATTAAATCCATACCCAAGATAATATAAAACTCTACAATGGGAAAGACAACAAATTTTATAGTAAAAAAACACTCCATAAATGATAAAAATAATATTTCTATAAATTTTTATTTCCTCTACCCCTAGGATTTTTTTCCAAAATTTAAGACTTCATTTCTTGAGATGTTATTTTCATTTTACTTACAAATTTCCTAGATATAAAAGAATTTTTAGATCTCAAATAAAACAAGATATTTTCATAATCTGAATAAACAAGTAATACACATGTATCCACTTCATTTGAGGGTCTTAAATCTACTATAATAGTAGAAAAAGACTTTTTTCACCTTTCTATTTTTGATTTTGATGGTTCCCACCTTGATTAAATAACTTTAGACATGCGTTATAATAATGTTCCTACTCATTGAAATTAAATCATCTTAATTCTAGATAACTATCTATTTTCCCAATAATTTTCTAATTATAACTCTTCTCCTTGCATTCGCGAGCCAAATGATCGAGATTAACACATCAATAACACTTTCTTGGTCCTATTAAACATTTTTTAAAATATATTTTACCACATTTGGAACATTTTAATGGATTACCCCCAAATTTCTTGGCTGACTATTTCTCCATTTCTTGACACCTAATCATTTTATTACTCTTATCATCACAAAGTACATAAGTGTCAGAAAACTCTATATCAACTTTATCAATACAATGAACAACCTCCACATAACTTTTAAAATCACAAGAGGCCAATACTCTTTTTAAACTTGGATTCAAAACTATGTAAAATCGATCAATTTTAATCGCATGGTCTAGAATAAAATTCTATGAATAGTTGGATAGTCTGGTAAAATTTGATTCATAAGTGACCATTGAGTCTTCTTCCTTTCACTTCGACTCCAAAAAAAATCTTTCTATTATAATTTTAATGAATTTATAAAAATACTTCTCAATAAAAAGGTCTTTTAATATTGTTTACTCCATGGAATCAATCTCATCCTTTTTCTTATTATTATTAATCAAAGACCACCATTGATCAACTTCACCATTATAATGATAAATAATAACAATTTCCTTTTAATGTTATGTACATCCCAAAACTTTGAATATATTCTCCAATGAATTTATTTATCTTTCGTATTTCACTGGGTCTAAAGATTCGTTGAAAGATGGAGGGTGTTGTTTCATGAAATGATCCACTATAAACATGTTACTCTATAGAGAATTTGGTTGTCATCTTTCATGGGATCCACTATTAATAGCATGTGTCATCTGAGTTAACAATTCCAAAAACTATTTTGTCTCAATTATTCCAAGTTTTTTATTTAGAAGGTTATTATCCTCTTTATGCCTTATTACTTTAGTTGTCATGTTTCCTCTATAGAAAACCATTCTGAATATACATGGACTAGATGATGCAATATGGAAATATCTTGATAATATAAACATAAATCTTAATCTATTAATAATTCAATTTAACATTATCCTAACCTATAAAGATATCTAAACCTTTTCTCTAATACCAACTATAATGAATAAAACCTTAATCAACCCATAATTATGAGTTTAATAAAAAGGAATGAATTCTCTTACACTCCCATGGCCTTTTAGGTTTAGAGTTTTAGAGAATTAAGAAGAATAAAAATATTACAAATCAAACCATTAAAATATAAATATAAACATAAATCTGAATATATTAAGAATTCATTTTAACATTCTCCTAACCTATAAAGATATCTAAACCTTTTCTCTAATACCAACTATAATGAATCATACCTTAATCAACCCATAATTATGAGTTTAATAACAAGGAATGAATTTTCTTACATTCCCATAGTCTTTTAGGTTTAGAGTTTTAGATAATTAAGAAGAAGAAAATATTAAAAATCAAACCCTTAAAATATAAAGTGGAAAATTCTACTCAATATCCATTTTTTCAAAAAAAACAAGATCCTTAAATTTAAACACATGTTTCATTAAAAACACATTCACTTATTTTAAGATTAATACCCATATAAGAAATATAGGTTATCACACCCCGACCGCAGACACCTTTTTTCACTCCTTTCTTGGTCCTAGTTTGAAATTTTCAAAGTCTAATTGTGTTGGCGAGTTTCGTGTCGGTGTGTGGTCACCGCATCGCTAGCGGTGACCGTGCATTTGCCCGATGTTTTAAATATTAAAATTTTTATGTTGATATTTTATTATTATTATTATTAAAATTGTTGTTGTTATTATTATTATTATTTAAAAATTGTTATTATTACTATTTTTATTATCGTCATTATTTTATTGTTATTATTATTATTATGTTATTATATTATATATATATATGTGTGTGTATATATATATATATATATATATATTCAATAAACCCTAAACTACCCCCCCCCCCTCTAACCCTAACCTGCGGATCCCTTTCCCCCCTTTTCCTTTTTTTTCACGCACCCCCCCCCCCCCACTCCCCTCATTCTCCTCCCTCTGTGCGCCAGCTCCTCCCTCTGTCCGGTGACTTCCCCTTGCGTGCGCGCCCCCCTGTCCTAGCTCAGCCCACACAGTGCACCCCGCCGGCTGCTGCTTCGTCGGCCCGTCGCCCCACCAGTCGCTGCTTCGTCGGCCCGCCGCCCTGCCGGCCTCCCTGTCGCCGACCAGTTTTCCCCACCGGCCTCCCTTTCTCCACGCCGGTCTCCTATCCGTCGCGCCACCGTGCCGCTCCGGCGACCCCACTGGCCTCCCTTCTTCTCCGGTCGCCGCCCTTCCCCGACCGGGCCTCCTCCGACCAGCGGCCTCCAACACCCCCGCTTCCACACCCTCGCTGGCCCGCCGGCCTCCCCCTTACCGGCCCACTTCCCTACACCGCCTTCGGCCTTCCGCGCTCCGGCCAAGTCGCCACCGGACTCCTGTGAACCATTCGCGCCTCCTGCTCGCCGACGAGAGTTCTCTGATCCGGAGACCTTAACTCTGAGTGTACGACTTGTCTGTGGGGTTTTGTTCTTCCACCTATCGAAGATTTATTCCTGTCACATGACCTTGAGATAGGAAAAATCCGCGTGTTCCCTTCCCATTACTTTCCTTTGACACTTTCTTTTTTTTTAAATTATTTATTTAATTTATTTTGCACCATTGTTAATTGGTTCCAATGCTGAGAAATGTTTATTTTATTTTATTTATTTTCTCTGTGCATTAGAATTTTTAGTGGTATGTTCAAGTGGAATTAGTGCAGTTGTTGTAAAAACCCTTCTGAACTTTTTATCTGTGTTTTGGTAAATAGAAAACTGTGTAGGGAGTGTGGTTGAAAGTTTGAACGATGAAAATTATGTTTTGTCATGTCTTCAAAAGGTGTTTTACCATGAAGAAATTTTTCTGTAAGTTTGGACCTTAAAATTTTGCGACGCATTTGAGAACTGCTTGATAAATTATCATAGTATTCTGTTTAATTATGAAAAGTGTTATTTAAAACTGTGCAGCTAATTTAATCGAAGGCATGAGCTATGCAGATTATGTTCTGACAATATTTTGGTGTGTGTTTGGGCTTGGTTTGAAAATTAATAGTTTTAATGTGTTTATTAAAAACTCGACGGTCTGGCTTTGAAATGTGTTTTGGGGTGAGTTTGAGAAAGTTAAAGGTCTGTTCAGTAATCTTGAATTTTTTTGGATGTGTGTTTGGATTTTAAGGACTAGTTTGGCTTTGAAAATGTAAATAGTATTTGTGCAACGTTTTGAATAATGCCTTTGGACACATCATGTTGATTTAGAGGACCGTTTGGCTCTTCTAACTCTAGTGTAATATTTTTGTTGACTCTTTTAAAAGAATATGTTTTTGCAAAAATGTAAATGCTCGTTTGGCAGCTTAATGCGTTTTAAAAAAGGGTTTGAATGTTTATGTGTTGTGACGGCCCAGTTGGTACTTTGGTGTTGTGATATATGTATACTTATATATATATATATATATATATACATACTTATGGGGAACCTCTACAGGGGGACTTCCCTTTGAGGTTTGTCATGTAGCGGTGTCCGTGAGAGGGGTTGGCAAGTGCGGTGAGATGAGACACGCGTGCGAGGGACTCCCACTTACACAATATTATTAAAACCATCAAGGGTTCCTAGGCATATTTTTTTAGAGAATCGAGTGAAGGTTGTTGTCTAACCCCGATTAGACGGGTTAGTCCCCCCTTGGTAGGTAGGCCTTGTGGGGCATGCCACTGGTTGGCTATTAGGGCGGCCAGTTGGTTATTGACTATGGAGTACCATGCCGGCAGGTAGTCGGAACCCGATTACGTCCAGGGGTTTTCTAGGGATGTTTAGGATCACCCATGGTTATTGCTTATAACTTATTGTTTACCTTTACTTGCATTTGTTTTCCCTTGATAGTTTACTTTCAATTATCATTTACAGCTTATATTATTACCTGTTTCCTTTAGCACTACTTGTCTTCCTTGTGGGTTTGTTCACTTTCTATTGTACTGGTTTGTTCTTGCCTGTTTTGTTTACCTGCTTCCTTGTTAGAAAAATCTGGATCTTTCTATCTTGATTTTGTTTATGAAATAAAAAATGGTTTTTTTGGAAATGGTATATAGCATGTGTTGGATTTTTTTTAAATGAAAGGAAAAGGTATGTGGCCTGTTTTCAAAATTTGAAAAGTTTAATTTTATAATTGTATTTCAAAATGGTGTCAATGGATTGCTTTGGGAAAGGAAAAGTTTGGATTATGTGGTTTATCTTGGCAACCCTAATGAGCATTTTAAATTCTCATGCCTATCATATCTTCCAGTTGCAGGTCTTTCCTTGCTTAGGTTTTTCCTAGTTTGATTCGCTCAGTGTTGGAGCGAGGTTGGTCTCTAGTTGAGTGGTGACCTGAAAGGTCACAGGGAGGTATGTAAAGTTTTTTTTCCTTTCGCTGCTTGTTTTCATTTTTATCGCCAGTCTTTATTTATCTGTTTATCTTTTTATAATGGTCCAAATCATTCACAATGGCTAAATCTTGATGCCTGGCACTTGTTGCCATCTTAGGGGGATCGGAAATGCCCTTCAGTCCATGTCGCGGACCGGGTCGGCGCCGGGTCGGATGGCGACCTGACCTGGTTCATGAAAAAATGGTATCAGAGGTGAGGTTAGTTCTTGTTTTTGGGGGATGTCCGGTAGAAGGATATTAGGACTGTCGGGACTCGAGAGGTAGGTGCGGGAAGAGCGCCTCTAACTCTTGCTCGCACTGATCCTCGAGTTACCAGGGGTAGTTCAAGAATTGTGTCTTTTGACCTCATTTTGGATTGAGGAATGAAAAAAGAGGTGAGCCAGTGTCACGTCACGATTTCACATGGAGTAGTGACCCATGTGGAGTCTGAGTACATGGTTTAAGTTTCCCCTAGCTGTTGATGCTTACATGAGGCGTGGCTCACTACCATGTCATCCGGTTAAGCGTAACTGCAAGTTCCTCATTCTGGAGATTCTTGGTAAGTTTTACTGTGTTGGGTTCTAGTTGGTGTAACCTTGTTTTTGAAAATTAAAGTTGGATTTTGAAATGGAAGTGTTTTCTTTAAAATGGGTTTAAATTGGTAAAGGGATTTTTGAAATTAAAAGGGTTCTGTCTTCAAAACCTGGAGTTTTCTTGGAATTGGTAGGGAAATGGTTTGGGTGAAACCTTAGGTGTCCTTTATGAACGTTTTCACATGTGGGGGGGTGTGTGCAAGGAATATGTGTGTTGACATGCATAGAGTAAAGTAGATGAATACATGTGCAACGGTTCATGGGATTACCTGGGTGTGTATTTGAAATAAAAGGATTGACCTTGTTTTCTGGATTGCTTTTTTTTAAGGGGAAATGGTTTTGGAAAGTTATTTTGGCTTGAAAGTGGATTGATATTTGGAAAGTGGTCTTGAAAGAAGGTGGTTTTGAAATCTAAAATGAAAAGGGGATTTTGAAAAGGGAAATTTGGGTAGTGTTTGAAATTGTTTGGTTTTTGAGCTGGTTATTTTGGCTCAGGATGTTACTTTTAATCATACATTGATTTGATTTTGGTCTTGTATTTGTGTTTTATATGTTGCTCTGGAAATGCCACCCAGAAAGGTCGTCAAGGATTCTGATAAGTCATGCCCAGTTTTTTGTCCTTCTTGGACTTTGCCTATTCTTCAAGGCGATCAGGGTCCGTTAGAGGTTGTGGAATGGATTGAGAAAGTGGAGTGTATATTTAGAACGTTGGGAACTCCCGATAATGTTAGGGTTCGTGCTATTATGGTATTGTTTGAGGGTCCTGCTCTGGACCAGTGGAAGATGGTTACCCCACCGTCAACGCAAGTTGGAATGATGTGGGATGACTTAAAACTGTTTTCCTCCAATGGTTTATACCTAAAGAAGTGAAGCTGAAGAAAAAGAGAGAGCTCGTGCATATTCAACAAGGCCAACAGACGGTGAAGGCATATGTTGACCATTTCAAGGAACTTATTGTCTTTTCTCCAGAGGCAGCGTCGCGTGATCTCATGAAGACCTATCTTTTCACTGGGGGTCTTCGTCCAGAGATCAAGGAGCGAGTCCTCCCTTCTCATGGCCATCGTTTCGAGAAGCTGGTGGAGGAAGCGTTTTTAGCTGAATTGGTTTTCGGTGCACAGGTGGTTGGTAGTCCAGCATACCCAATTGTTCGTAGGGTTTCCCCATATAGCGAGGAAAGGATTCTAGAGGAACCCGTTCATAACGAGTTATCCCCTTTAGTCCTGACTTCCAGTTCGATAGATCGTTCAGTGGTATGTTATCAGTGTGGTCGTTTCGTGCTTTTAAAGTTGTCCTATCGCAACCCTGTGAAGACGTGTAATCGTTGCGGCTGTCTGGGTCATTTGGAGAAGTTTTGCAGGAAGTGTCGCTTGAAGAGGACACTGTGATTCGAGAATTTCAGTACCTGACCGTGAGGAAGGAGATGCTTCATCCATCAGAACCCCAGCCATAGGTCTCGGGGTGAAGCTCGCGCACAGTCAGGAGTTCCCAGGGGTGTGAGTCCTTGGTCCAGGTTTTGTGTTCTGTGTTGACGGTGGAACAATTAAAAATCTTTTCATATTTGTTTTTATGCTATTAAATTTTAATGTCATTTTAAGTGAGTTGTTTTTCCATAAAGTTATGATGGACTTGTTCTATTATAATCCAAGCAGTTTGGTTTGTGTGGACGTGATTTTCTGGATCATGTGTATTTCTTAAAATTGTGTTTGACCCTTCTGTGGGTTGACCTTGGTTTAGATATGCCTGTCATATGTGGTTATGTTTCGTGGATTTCAATGGGCTATGTTTTTGACTCAAAGTCTGGGTTAAGTCTTTTCGTGGGTTTTCCCTAGTATTGAAGGTTGTTGGCTTTGGTCGAGGGTTCAATGTTTCAACGGAGGTGTTGTTTTAATCGTGCTATAAGAGTTGGTTTGAAATGGTTGTGAGTTCCTGTGCAGGACATGCCTCCCTGTGGTGGTATGTTTTGGGTGTTAAATTTTCGAACTAGTTAATTTCTTGTGGTGGGGAGAACCCCTTCGTGTTCGCCCATCAACCTCAGACTTCAGTTTTCTCTTGAATCGGTCGGGTGTGACCTGTGTAGGGTGAGATCATTCTAAGATTCTCAGTTCTCTTTGCTTCTTCTATTTTTTTTTAGGCTTGGACTTGAATCTTGACTGGCTTCTGGCTTGGTGACTTTCTGGGGGTAGAAAGTGTCCGTGGTGGGGAGAATTGTCACACCCCGACCGCAGACGCCTTTTTTTACTCCTTTCTTGGTCCTGGTTTGAAATTTTCAAATTTTAATTGTGTTGGAGAGTTTTGTGTCGATGCGTGGTCACCGCATCGCTAGCGATGACC
>CAUJRU010002579.1:0-25000 GCA_963277665.1 Viscum album
TCACAACCGTCAATTCATTGGGAAAGGAGGGAAAGGCCCCCATTTTCATCCACCGTCATATTCCGTATCCAATACAAGCAGCAACGACTTTGGGAACCATGGCACTAGCATTATCTTCTTAACCCGAGTGCCTGCGTCGCAAGGGCCGCACTACCATCCGCCACATAACACAACAAGTGTTCTCAACGGATATCCAACCAAGCCAAACCGTGTTCCAACATTCACATGGAAACATGCACAAGGACCAAATGAAAGCGAGGAGAAATTAAACCCCCACTTACGGATGAGGGTGCCAACGAGACCAACGTTCCCTTCCCAAAAAAGGGAGACCGCCGTATCTTGACAACCATCCACCACTCCCACACAATCGCGTAAGCACAACCATCAACCCACACAACTGACTGTGACGCCTCGAGGGAAGAAACCCGAGAGGCATCACAATGCAGCACATGAAGGCAGGGAAAGCACCGCTATGCATGACACAAGGGAAGGATTGATATACCCAACCCCCTAGAGCCGAAAACCACATTATATAATGAGTACCATCCATTAGGCACCCGGGCCTTTGATCCATTACGACCTGGATCTCAAATTCATGCGCGCCCACACATTTGAGTTTCATGCCACTCAAACAACCAACAGACATTCTTGAATCTCGCCGCATATCAGGGCCATCCACGTACCACTTGGATCATAACCTGCCACAATTCTCCGTATATGCACTAGTATACCCAATTTCGATCAATCACTTCATAAACTACAAACAGAGCCCTCACCGACATGATGCATGCGGAATCTAAGTGCCCAGATGTAAATTTCATGCAATGTGGGAACAAACCTTTGGGAAACACGCAACCGAGGGACTATCAAGGGCCACACATCACCACCATGCACTAACATGCGATGGGGTCACAACATTCGATCTTCGCTCATCATTCATAAGAATTTCCTGCCCGAAACCTGATCATTTAGGATCGGACTACCCAACATTTTATAGGATCTCCCTGTAAAGAGTCTTCACCTCCCAATGATGCTCAAGTACACCGCACCGAAAAAATAGATCCGACTTCCAACACTTCTTTTATTCCAGAGACAAGAATGAATCATCATCGACGGGGTCTCAGCATTCATTCCTTCCTTTACCCAGCACCGATGAGAATAGCCAAACCGATCACTTCCCACGAATCCACAGGATCCCGGTTAATGAGTCATCACCTCCGCATGACGCTCGTGTATCTTGCAGAAACAGTAGATACACATTCTCAAGCCGCCCTTATGAACATCATCACCCAAGGCATGACTGAGGAGGAAGGCACCCCAACTTGTCCAATAATGAACCATGGCAACCGTTTGCCTGGTGGTGTGAGTTTCTCAGGACCCAAATAACTCACAGGTGGCCCCGACAATGCGTTGGGCAAAGCACTCCCGCAAATCACTGCCCAAGGAAGCTTGCTACGGTTCGCATGGAATATCACTGAATGGGAAATTTAGGAGCACGGTCTCTCATCCTGGTGATACCGACAGTTTCGCGCTTGAACCACTACCAAAATCCCACAACGCTCCAGAGAAGGTGAGGAAAAGGCAGGTACAGCAAAGGACGACAAAGGAACCCAATCCCACCATGCCTCCCACATCCCAACATCTGCAAGAACTCAACCACACTCGGTGGCTTTTAAGCATAGCCCGACCCGCAACGCTCCATGAAAGGTGAGGAAAAAGGTGGGTACGACAGGACGGGGAAACAACCCAATCCCGCCCATACCCCCCACATCCCACCAGTGAGGAAAAAGGTAGGAACGTCAGGGGATGAGGAGGGAAACCCCCATCCCGCCGTGCCTCCCACATCTCACATTCCGTAGGAACTCAACCGCCATGAGGCAGCTTTTAAGCAGACGAACCAGCAACGCTCAAGAGACGTCGAGGAAAAGGAGTCATGGTAGGTACGGGGGTCCTATGTCCCGCCGCGCCGCCCACATCCCACCATCCACAGGATCCCACAAACCGTGAGGCGGTATTTAAGCACCCAGCCCGCAATGCTCCACAGACGGGGAGGAAAAGGCAGGCACGTCAGGGGACGGGGCAAAAACCCAATCCCGCCGCGCCTCCCACATCCCACCATCCGCAGCAACTCAACCACCCTGAGGCGGCTTTTAAGCAAGCCAAGCCGCACTGCTCTAGAGAAGGCGAGGGAAGGGCAGGAGCGTCGAGGGACGACAAAGGAACACCAACCCACCATGCCTCCCACATCCCACCATCCAAGGAACTCCGCCACCGACAGGTGGCCTTTTAAGCAAGCCCGAACCGCAACGCTCCATGAAAGGTGAGGAAAAAGGCGGGCACGGCATGAGACTGGGCAAAAACCCATTCTTTCCAATGCCCCCCACATCCCACCGGTGAGGAAAAGGAATTACAGCGTCCCACCGCCATGCCTCCCACATCCCACCTTCCGAAGGAACTCAACCGCCATGAGGCAGATTTTAAGCAGACGAACCCACAACGCTCCAGGGACGTTGAGGAAAAGGAGTCATGACAGGAACGGAGGCCCTATGTCCCGCCGCACCCCCCACATCCCACCATTCAAAAGAACTCAACCACCGTTGAGAAACTTTTAACCAAGAACCAGGACACCAACCATGCTCATCTATCATCATCCCATCCAAGTTATATCTGTCTAGTATCGCATCGTCTTTTTAGCAAGCCCTTGGAAGACGGAACCGCAATTGTGCGAGAGAATTCAACCCAAGCATATAGACGGGGCCCCTACATCAGCACCAAAAAAATTCCACTACCAACAGGGAGAACTCCAAAGGGACAAGTGAGGGTCTTCTAGGTGGAGCTCACCCACCTGGGGATTCTTCGCTTGAGATATAACCGAGGAGAAAGTCACCCCTGGAACTGATTTAATGAGACCCGTCACAGTATCACCATCTTTCGATTAGTTTGTCCTTTACATGCGGGACCTGATCTTTGAGACAGGCATATGACTAGTGGAAGGATCAGCCATGTAGCATCACCAACAACATCTGCATTGTTTGGGGTATGACTGAGCTGACCACTCAGACCCCAACACAAGCCCAAACCGTCGTCCCGAACATTCAATTCTGTTCGATTAGTTTGTCCTTTGTACATGCACAACCTGATCTTTGAGACAAGCATATGACTAATGGAAGGATCAGCCAGGTAGCATCACCAACCACATCTGCAATGTTTGAGGTATGACTGAGCAGACCACTCAGACCCCAACACAAGCCCCAACCATCTTCCCAAATCGACAGGATTCCCCTTAATGAGTCATCACCTCCGCATGACGCTCGTGTATCTTGCAGAAACAGTAGATACACATTCTCAAGCCACCCTTATGAACATCATCACCCAAGGCATGACTGAGGAGGAAGGCACCCCAACTTGTCCAATAATGAACCATGGAAATCGTCACCCTGTTGGTGTGAGTTTCTTAGGACCCAAATAACTCGCACGTGGCCCCGACAATGCGTTGAGCAAAGCACTCCCACCAATCATTGCCCAAGGCAGCTTGCTATGGTTCGCATGAAATATCGCTGAATGAGAAATTTAGGAGCACGCTCTTGCATCCTGGTGATACCGACAGTTTCGCGCTTGAACCACTACCAAAATTCCACAACGCTCCAGAGAAGGTGAGGAAAAGGCGGTACAGCAAGGGACGACAAAGGAACCCAATCCCACCATGCCTCCCACATCCCAACATCTGCAAGAACTCAACCACACTCGGTGGCTTTTAAGCATAGCCCGACCCGCAACGCTCCATGAAAGGTGAGGAAAAAGGTGGGTACGACAGGACGGGGAAACAACCCAATCCCGCCCATACCCCCCACATCCCACCAGTGAGGAAAAAGGTAGGAACGTCAGGGGATGAGGAGGGAAACCCCCATCCCGCCGTGCCTCCCACATCTCACATTCCGTAGGAACTCAACCGCCATGAGGCAGCTTTTAAGCAGACGAACCAGCAACGCTCAAGAGACGTCAAGGAAAAGGAGTCAGGGTAGGTACGGGGGTCCTATGTCCCGCCGCGCCGCCCACATCCCACCATCCACAGGATCCCACAAACCGTGAGGCGGTATTTAAGCACCCAGCCCGCAATGCTCCACAGACGGGGAGGAAAAGGCAGGCACGTCAGGGGACGGGGCAAAAACCCAATCCCGCCGCGCCTCCCACATCCCACCATCCGCAGCAACTCAACCACCCTGAGGCGGCTTTTAAGCAAGCCAAGCCGCACTGCTCTAGAGAAGGCGAGGGAAGGGCAGGAGCGTCGAGGGACGACAAAGGAACACCAACCCACCATGCCTCCCACATCCCACCATCCAAGGAACTCCGCCACCGACAGGTGGCCTTTTAAGCAAGCCCGAACCGCAACGCTCCATGAAAGGTGAGGAAAAAGGCGGGCACGGCATGAGACTGGGCAAAAACCCATTCTTTCCAATGCCCCCCACATCCCACCGGTGAGGAAAAGGAATTACAGCGTCCCACCGCCATGCCTCCCACATCCCACCTTCCGAAGGAACTCAACCGCCATGAGGCAGATTTTAAGCAGACGAACCCACAACGCTCCAGGGACGTTGAGGAAAAGGAGTCATGACAGGAACGGAGGCCCTATGTCCCGCCGCACCCCCCACATCCCACCATTCAAAAGAACTCAACCACCGTTGCGAAACTTTTAACCAAGAACCAGGACACCAACCATGCTCATCTATCATCATCCCATCCAAGTTATATCTGTCTAGTATCGCATTGTCTTTTTAGCAAGCCCTTGGAAGACGGAACCGCAATTGTGCGAGAGAATTCAACCCAAGCATATAGACGGGGCCCCTACATCAGCACCAAAAAAATTCCACTACCAACAGGGAGAACTCCAAAGGGACAAGTGAGGGTCTTCTAGGTGGAGCTCACCCACCTGGGGATTCTTCGCTTGAGATATAACCGAGGAGAAAGTCACCCCTGGCACTGATTTAATGAGACCCGTCACAGTATCACCATCTTTCGATTAGTTTGTCCTTTACATGCGGGACCTGATCTTTGAGACAGGCATATGACTAGTGGAAGGATCAGCCATGTAGCATCACCAACAACATCTGCATTGTTTGGGGTATGACTGAGCTGACCACTCAGACCCCAACACAAGCCCAAACCGTCGTCCCGAACATTCAATTCTGTTCGATTAGTTTGTCCTTTGTACATGCACAACCTGATCTTTGAGACAAGCATATGACTAATGGAAGGATCAGCCAGGTAGCATCACCAACCACATCTGCAATGTTTGAGGTATGACTGAGCAGACCACTCAGACCCCAACACAAGCCCCAACCATCTTCCCAAATCGACAGGATTCCCCTTAATGAGTCATCACCTCCGCATGACGCTCGTGTATCTTGCAGAAACAGTAGATACACATTCTCAAGCCACCCTTATGAACATCATCACCCAAGGCATGACTGAGGAGGAAGGCACCCCAACTTGTCCAATAATGAACCATGGAAATCGTTACCCTGTTGGTGTGAGTCTCTTAGGACACAAATAACTCGCACGTGGCCCCGACAATGCGTTGAGCAAAGCACTCCCACCAATCATTGCCCAAGGCAGCTTGCTATGGTTCGCATGGAATATCGCTGAATGAGAAATTTAGGAGCACGCTCTCGCATCCTGGTGATACCGACAGTTTCGCGCTTGAACCACTACCAAAATTCCACAACGCTCCAGAGAAGGTGAGGAAAAGGCGGTACAGCAAGGGACGACAAAGGAACCCAATCCCACCATGCCTCCCACATCCCAACATCTGCAAGAACTCAACCACACTCAGTGGATTTTAAGCAAAGCCCGACCCGCAACGCTCCATGAAAGGTGAGGAAAAAGGTGGGTACGACAGGACGGGGAAACAACCCAATCCCGCCCATACCCCCCACATCCCACCAGTGAGGGAAAAGGTAGGAACGTCAGGGGATGAGGAGGGAAACCCCCATCCCGCCGTGCCTCCCACATCTCACATTCCGTAGGAACTCAACCGCCATGAGGCAGCTTTTAAGCAGACGAACCAGCAACGCTCAACAGACGTCGAGGAAAAGGAGTCATGGTAGGTACGGGGGTCCTATGTCCCGCCGCGCCGCCCACATCCCACCATCCACAGGATCCCACAAACCGTGAGGCGGTATTTAAGCACCCAGCCCGCAATGCTCCACAGACGGGGAGGAAAAGGCAGGCACGTCAGGGGACGGGGCAAAAACCCAATCCCGCCGCGCCCCCCACATCCCACCATCCGCAGCAACTCAACCACCCTGAGGCAGCTTTTAAGCAAGCAAAGCCGCACTGCTCTAGAGAAGGCGAGGGAAGGGCAGGAGCGTCGAGGGACGACAAAGGAACACCAACCCACCATGCCTCCCACATCCCACCATCCAAGGAACTCCGCCACCAACAGGTGGCCTTTTAAGCAAGCCCGAACCGCAACGCTCCATGAAAGGTGAGGAAAAAGGCGGGCACGGCATGAGACTGGGCAAAAACCCATTCTTTCCAATGCCCCCCACATCCCACCGGTGAGGAAAAGGAATTACAGCGTCCCACCGCCATGCTTCCCACATCCCACCTTCCGAAGGAACTCAACCGCCGTGAGGCAGATTTTAAGCAGACGAACCCACAACGCTCCAGGGACGTTGAGGAAAAGGAGTCATGACAGGAACAGAGGCCCTATGTCCCGCCGCACCCCCCACATCCCACCATTCAAAAGAACTCAACCACCGTTGCGAAACTTTTAACCAAGAACCAGGACACCAACCATGCTCATCTATCATCATCCCATCCAAGTTATATCTGTCTAGTATCGCATCGTCTTTTTAGCAAGCCCTTGGAACCCGAAACCAAAATTGTGCGAGAGAATTCAACCCAAGCATATAGACGGGGCCCGTACATCAGCACCAACAAAATTCCACTACCAACAGGGAGAACTCCAAAGGGACAAGTGAGGGTCTTCAAGGTGGAGCTCACCCACCTGGGGATTCTTCGCTTGAGGTATAACCGAGGAGAAAGTCAGCCCTGGCACTGATTTAATGAGACCCGTCACAGTATCACCATCTTTCGATTAGTTTGTCCTTTACATGCGGGACCTGATCTTTGAGACAGGCATATGACTAGTGGAAGGATCAACCATGTAGCATCACCAACCACATCTGCAATGTTTGAGGTATGACTGAGCAGACCACTCAGACCCCAACACAAGCCCAAACCGTCGTCCCGAGCATTCAATTCCATTCGATTAGTTTGTCCTTCGTACATGCACAGCCTGATCTTTGAGACAATAATATGACTAATGGAAAGATCAACCGGGTACCATCACCAACCACATCTGCAATGTTTGAGGTATGACTGAGCAGACCACTCAGACCCCAACACAAGCCCGAACCATCTCTTCCCAAATCGACATGTTTCCCCTTAATTAGTCATCACCTCTGCATGACGCTCGTGTATCTTGCAGAAACAGTAGATACACATTCTCAAGCCACCCTTATGAACATCATCACCCAAGGCATGACTGAGGAGGAAGGCACCCCAACTTGTCCAATAATGAACCATGGAAATCGTTACCCTGTTGGTGTGAGTTTCTTAGGACCCAAATAACTCGCACGTGGCCCCGACAATGCGTTGAGCAAAGCACTCCCACCAATCATTGCCCAAGGCAGCTTGCTATGGTTCGCATGGAATATCACTGAATGAGAAATTTAGGAGCACGCTCTCGCATCCTGGTGATACCGACAGTTTCGCGCTTGAACCACTACCAAAATTCCACAACGCTCCAGAGAAGGTGAGGAAAAGGCGGTACAGCAAGGGACGACAAAGGAACCCAATCCCACCATGCCTCCCACATCCCAACATCTGCAAGAACTCAACCACAATCAGTGGATTTTAAGCAAAGCCCGACCCGCAACGCTCCATGAAAGGTGAGGAAAAAGGTGGGTACGACAGGACGGGGAAACAACCCAATCCCACCCATACCCCCCACATCCCACCAGTGAGGAAAAAGGTAGGAACGTCAGGGGATGAGGAGGGAAACCCCCATCCCGCCGTGCCTCCCACATCTCACATTCCGTAGGAACTCAACCGCCATGAGGCAGCTTTTAAGCAGACGAACCAGCAACGCTCAAGAGACGTCGAGGAAAAGGAGTCATGGTAGGTACGGGGGTCCTATGTCCCGCCGCGCCGCCCACATCCCACCATCCACAGGATCCCACAAACCGTGAGGCGGTATTTAAGCACCCAGCCCGCAATGCTCCATAGACGGGGAGGAAAAGGCAGGCACGTCAGGGGACGGGGCAAAAACCCAATCCCGCCGCGCCCCCCACATCCCACCATCCGCAGCAACTCAACCGCCCTGAGGCAGCTTTTAAGCAAGCAGAGCCGCACTGCTCTAGAGAAGGCGAGGGAAGGGCAGGAGCGTCGAGGGACGACAAAGGAACACCAACCCACCATGCCTCCCACATCCCACCATCCAAGGAACTCCGCCACCAACAGGTGGCCTTTTAAGCAAGCCCGAACCGCAACGCTCCATGAAAGGTGAGGAAAAAGGCGGGCACGGCATGAGACTGGGCAAAAACCCATTCTTTCCAATGCCCCCCACATCCCACCGGTGAGGAAAAGGAATTACAGCGTCCCACCGCCATGCCTCCCACATCCCACCTTCCGAAGGAACTCAACCGCCATGAGGCAGATTTTAAGCAGACGAACCCACAACGCTCCAGGGACGTTGAGGAAAAGGAGTCATGACAGGAACGGAGGCCCTATGTCCCGCCGCACCCCCCACATCCCACCATTCAAAAGAACTCAACCACCGTTGCGAAACTTTTAACCAAGAACCAGGACACCAACCATGCTCATCTATCATCATCCCATCCAAGTTATATCTGTCTAGTATCGCATCGTCTTTTTAGCAAGCCCTTGGAACCCGAAACCAAAATTGTGCGAGAGAATTCAACCCAAGCATATAGACGGGGCCCTTACATCAGCACCAACAAAATTCCACTACCAACAGGGAGAACTCCAAAGGGACAAGTGAGGTTCTTCTAGGTGGAGCTCACCCACCTGGGGATTCTTCGCTTGATGTATAACCGAGGAGAAAGTCAGCCGTGTCACTGATTTAATGAGACCCTTCACAGTATCACCATCTTTCGATTAGTTTGTCCTTGTACATGCAGGACCTGATCTTTGAGACACGCATATGACTAGTGGAAGGATCACCCATGTAGCGTCACTAACCACATCTGCAATGTTTGAGGTATGACTGAGCAGACCACTCAGACCCCAACACAAGCCTAAACCGTCGTCCCGAGCATTCAATTCCATTCGATTAGTTTGTCCTTTGTACATGCACGACCTGATCTTTGATACAAGCATATGACTAATGGAAGGATCAGCCAGGTAGCATCACCAACCACATCTGCAATGTTTGAGGTATGACTGAGCAAACCACTCAGACCCCAACACAAGCCCAAACCATCTTCCCAAATCGACATGTTTCCCCTTAATTAGTCATCACCTCTGTATGACGCTCGTGTATCTTGCAAAAACAATAGATACACATTCTTCGCTTGATGTATAACCGAGGAGAACGTCAAACTTGTCACTGATTTAATGAGACCCTTCACAGTATCACCATCTTTCGGTTAGTTTGTCCCTGTACATGCACAGACTGATCTTTGAGACAAGCATATGACTAGTGTTCTCATCGGATATCCAACCAAGCCAAACCGTGTTCCATCATTCACATGGAAACATGTACAAGGACCAAATGAAAGCGAGGAGAAATTAAACCCCCACTTACGGATGAGGGTGCCAACGAGACCAACGTTCCCTTCCCAAAAAAGGGAGACCGCAGTATCTTGACAACCATCCACCACTCCCACACAATCGCGTAAGCACAACCATCAACCCACACAACTGATCGTCACGCCTCGAGGGAAGCAACCCGAGAGGCATCACAATGCAGCACATGAAGGCAGGGAAAGCCCGCTATGCATGACACAAGGGAAGGATTGATATACCCAACCCCCTAGCGCCAACGAGACCAACGTTCCATTCCCAAAAAAGGGAGACCGCAGTATCTTGACAACCATCCACCACTTCCACACAATCGCATAAGGGCAACCATCAACCCACACAACTGATCATGCACAACCGGATCTTTGAGACAAGCATATGACTAGTAGAAGGATCAGCCATGTAGCATCACCAACAACATCTGCATTGTTTGAGGTATGACTGAGCTCACCACTCAGACCCCAACACAAGCCCAAACCATCATCCCGAACATTCAATTCCGTTCCATTAGTTTGTCCTTTGTACATGCACAACCTGATCTTTGGGACAAGCATATGACTAATGGAAGGATCAGCCAGGTTGCATCACCAACCACATCTGCAATGTTTGAGGTATGACTGAGCAGACCACTCAGACCCCAACACAAGCCCAAACCGTCTTTCCAAATCGACAGGAACCCAATTAATGAGTCATCACCTCTGCATGATGCTCAATACCGCAATTGTGCGAGAGAATTCAACCCAAGCATATAAACAGGGCCCGTATATCATAACTGACAAAATTCCACTACCAACAGGGAGAACTCCGAAGGGACAAGTGAGGGTCTTCTAGGTGGAGCTCACCCACCTGGGGATTCTTCTCTTGATGTATAACTGAGGAGAAAGTCAGCCCTGGCACTAATTTAATGAGACCCATCACAGTATCACCATCTTTCGATTAGTTTGTCTTTGTACATGCGGGACCTGATCTTTGAGTCAAGCATATGACTAGTTGAAGGATCAGCCATGTAGCATCACCAACAACATCTGCATTGTTTGAGGTATGACTGAGCTAACCACTCAGACCCCAACACAAGCCCAAACCGTCGTCCCGAACATTCAATTTCATTCGATTAGTTTTTCCTTTGTACATGCACCACCTGATCTTTGGGACAAGCATATGACTAATGGAAGGATCAGCCAGGTAGCATCACCAACCACATCTGCAATGTTTGAGGTATGACTGAGCAAACCACTCAGACCCCAACACAAGCCCAAACCATCTTCCCAAATCGACAGGATTCCCCTTAATGAGTCATCACCTCTGCGTGACGACGCTCGTGTATCTTGTCGAAACAATAGATACACATTCTTCGCTTGATGTATAACCGAGGAGAACGTCAAACTTGTCACTGATTTAATGAGACCCTTCACAATATCACCATCTTTCGGTTAGTTTGTCCCTGTACATGCACAGACTGATCTTTGAGACAAGCATTTGACTAGTGTTCTCAACGGATATCCAACCAAGCCAAACCGTGTTCCATCATTCACATGGAAACATGCACAAGGACCAAATGAAAGCGAGGAGAAATTAATCCCCCACTAACGGATGAGGGTGCCAACGAGACCAACGTTCCCTTCCCAAAAAAGGGAGACCGCAGTATCTTGACAACCATCCACCACTCCCACACAATCGCGTAAGCACAACCATCAACCCACACAACTGACCGTGACGCCTCAAGGGAAGCAACCCGAGAGGCATCACAATGCAGCACATGAAGGCAGGGAAAGCCCGCTATGCATGACACAAGGGAAGGATTTATATACCCAACCCCCTAGAGCCAAGGAGACCAACGTTCCCTTCCCAAAAAAGGGAGACCGCAGTATCTTGACAACCATCCACCACTCCCACACAATCGCGTAAGCACAACCATCAACCCACACAACTGACTGTGACACCTCGAGGGAAGCAACCCGAGAGACATCACAATGCAGCACATGAAGGCAGGGAAAGCCCGCTATGCATGACACAAGGGAAGGATTTATATACCCAACCCCCTAGAGCCAAGGAGACCAACGTTCCCTTCCCAAAAAAGGGAGACCGCAGTATCTTGACAACCATCCACCACTCCCACACAATCGCGTAAGCACAACCATCAACCCACACAACTGACCGTGACGCCTCAAGGGAAGCAACCCCAGAGGCATCACAATGCAGCACATGAAGGCAGGGAAAGCCCGCTATGCATGACACAAGGGAAGGATTTATATACCCAACCCCCTAGAGCCAAGGAGACCAACGTTCCCTTCCCAAAAAAGGGAGACCGCAGTATCTTGACAACCATCCACCACTCCCACACAATCGCGTAAGCACAACCATCAACCCACACAACTGACTGTGACGCCTCGAGGGAAGCAACCCGAGAGACATCACAATGCAGCACATGAAGGCAGGGAAAGCCCGCTATGCATGACACAAGGGAAGGATTGATATACCCAACCCCCTAGAGCCAACGAGACCAACGTTCCCTTCCCAAAAAAGGGAGACCGCAGTATCTTGACAGCCATCCACCACTCCCACACAATCGCGTAAGCACAACCATCAACCCACACAACTGACCGTGACGCCTCAAGGGAAGCAACCCGAGAGGCATCACAATGCAGCACATGAAGGCAGGGAAAGCCCGCTATGCATGACACAAGGGAAGGATTTATATACCCAACCCCCTAGAGCCAACGAGACCAACGTTCCCTTCCCAAAAAAGGGAGACCGCAGTATCTTGACAACCATCCACCACTCCCACACAATCGCGTAAGCACAACCATCAACCCACACAACTGACCGTGACGCCTCGAGGGAAGCAACCCGAGAGGCATCACAATGCAGCACATGAAGGCAGGGAAAGCCCGCTATGCATGACACAAGGGAAGGATTGATATACCCAACCCCCTAGAGCCAACGAGACCAACGTTCCCTTCCCAAAAAAGGGAGACCGCAGTATCTTGACCACCATCCACCACTCCCACACAATCGCATAAGCGCAACCATCAACCCACACAACTGATCATGCAGGACCTGACCTTTGAGACAAGCATATGACTAGTGGAAGGATCAGCCATGTAGCATCACCAACAACATCTGCATTGTTTGAGGTATGACTGAGCTCACCACTCAGACCCCAACACAAGCCCAAACCGTCGTCTCGAACATTCAATTCCGTTCGATTAGTTTGTCCTTTGTACATGCACAACCTGATTTTTGAGACAAGCATATGACTAATGGAAGGATCAGACAGGTTGCACCACCAACAACATCTGCAATGTTTGAGGTATGACTGAGCAGACCACTCAGACCCCAACACAATCCCAAACCGTCTTCCCAAATCGACAGGAACCCAATTAATGAGTCTTCACCTCTGCATGATGCTCAAAACCGCAATTGTGCGAGAGAATTCAACCCAAGCATATAAACAGGGCCCGTATATCAGCACTAACAAAATTCCACTACCAACAGGGAGAACTCCGATGGGACAAGTGAGGATCTTCTAGGTGGAGCTCACCCACCTGGGGATTCTTCGCTTGATGTATAACCGAGGAGAAAGTCAGCCGTGTCACTGATTTAATGAGACCCTTCACAGTATCACCATCTTTCGATTAGTTTGTCCCTGTACATGCACTAACTGATCTTTGAGACAAGCATATGACTAGTGGAAGGATCAACCATGTAGCATTACCAACAACATCTGCATTGTTTGTGGTATAACTGAGCAGACCACTCAGACCCCAACACAAGCCCAAACCATCATCCCGAACATTCAATTCCGTTCGATTAGTTTATCCTTTGTAAATGCACAACCTGATCTTTGAGACAAGCATATGACTAATGGTAGGATCAGCCAGGTAGCATCACCAACCACATCTGCAATGTTTGAGGTATGACTGAGCAGACCACTCACACCCCAACACAAGCCCAAATCATCTTCCCAAATCGACAGGATTCCCCTTAATGAGTCATCATCTCTGCATGACGCTCGTGTATCTTGCAGAAACAATAGATACACATTCTTCGCTTGATGTAAAACCGAGGAGAACGTCAGACTTGTCCCTGATTTACTGAGACCCTTCACAGTATCACCATCTTCGATTAGTTTGTCCCTGTACATGCACAGACTGATCTTTGAGACAAGCATATGACTAGTGTTCTCAACGGATATCCAACCAAGCCAAACCGTGTTCCATCATTCACATGGAAACATGCACAAGGACCAAATGAAAGCGAGGAGAAATTAAACCCCCACTTACGGATGAGGGTGCCAACGAGACCAACGTTCCCTTCCCAAAAAAGGGAGACCGCAGTATCTTGACAACCATCCACCACTCCCACACAATCGCGTAAGCACAACCATCAACCCACACAGCTGATCGTGACGCCTCGAGGGATGCAACCCGAGAGGCATCACAATGCAGCACATGAAGGCAGGGAAAGCCCGCTATGCATGACACAAGGGAAGGATTGATATACCCAACCCCCTAGAGCCAACGAGACCAACGTTCCCTTCCCAAAAAAGGGAGACCGCGGTATCTTGACAACCATCCACCACTCCCACACAATCGCATAAGCGCAACCATCAACCCACACAACTGATCATGCAGGACCTGATCTTTGAGACAAGCATATGACTAGTGGAAGGATCAGACATGTAGAATCACCAACAACATCTGCATTGTTTGAGGTATGACTGAGCTCACCACTCAGACCCCAACACAAGCCCAAACCGTCGTCCCGAACATTCAATTCCGTTCGATTAGTTTGTCCATTGTACATGCACAACCTGATCTTTGAGACAAGCATATGACTAATGGAAGGATCAACAAGGTTGCATCACCAACCAAATCTGCAATGTTTGAGGTATGACCCCACCTCAACGTCCTTCCCTTCAAGGCACGCCGCATGCACCAAGACGGGCCTCGAGGCCCCTTCAAATCGTCTCACTCGGATGCCATTGTCTGGAAACGACTATCAGCCCGCAAGATCACACATGCGACAAACCCCATCTCGTTGTCATCGTTTTTAGGGCGCACTACCTCGGGAAAGACAAGCCCCAAGCACGGGACGAATCATCGAGAATTCATGGCATTGCGTCCATGCCATTTTCCATGTCACTGGGCATGTCATCGGGTGGCTCTAGGCACGCAGGACAAGACCCACGCCCAGGGGGGGTCGCCGACCACTCCCCCCCCCTAAAGAGACATTTATGCATTTCCAGCTATTCCACCAGGAAACATCAACAGTGACGAGGAGACATACTGATGGGTTTAGACCACCCTAAGGGCACCGCAGTGCATGAAAGACAACACGGGTTGCCCTAAAAGAGCTATGAAACCATAGGAAGGGCCACCGACGTGACCCCTTAGGCACATGAAGGCCGCCGACACGTCATGGCATCCGTCCCGCGTCTCGTCCATCACCGCAGAGAAGACACGCCCCATGTCCAGAGCGGGTCCTCACGCATGAAAGGAATTATCTTGAGGCGGTCATTGTCATTACATACCGTACCCAACAACATATGACAAACCCCACCACGTCGTCCTTCCTTGCAAGGCACACCGCATCCTCCAAGGCAAGCCCCGATGCCCCTTCAAATCGTCCCACTCGGGTGGCGTTGTCTCCACGTGATTGTCAGTACGTCGGACCTGACACGCGACGCACCCCGGCTCATTGTCATCACTTTTATGGCGCATTACCTCAGACAAGACAAGCCCCAAGCACCGTATGAATCCTCAAGCTTTCATGGATTTGTCTGGAGGCCATTTTTCCATGTCCGTGGGCATGTCACTAGGTGGCTCTGGGCACGCAGGACAAGACCCACGCCCAGGGGGGGTCGCCGACCACTCCCCCCCTAAAGAGACATTTATGCATTTTCAGCTGTCCCACCAGGAAACATCAACACTGACGAGGAGACATACTAACGGGTTTAGACAACCCTGTGGGCACCACAGCGCATGAAAGACAACACGTGTTGCCCTAAAAGATATATGAAACCATAGGAACAGCCACCGATGTGACCCCTTAGGCACATGAAGGCCGCCGACACGTAGTAGCATTCATCCCGGGTAGCGTCCAACACCGCCGAGAAGACAGGCCCCATGTCCAGAGAGGGTCCTCACGCATGAAATGAATTCTCTTTAGGTGGTCATTGTCATTACATACGGGACACGACAACAGATGACAAACCCCACCGCAACGTCCTTCCTTTCAAGGCACGCCACACGCACCAAGACGGGCCTCGAGGCCCCTTCAAATCGTCTCACTCGGATGCCATTGTCTGGACACAACTGTCAGTCCGCAGGATCACACATGCGACAAACCCCATCTCATTGTCATCGTTTTTAGGGCGCACTACCTCGGGCAAGACAAGCCCCAAGCACGGGACGAATCATCAGAAATTCATGGCACTGCGTCGATGCCATTTTCCATGTCACTCGGCATGTCAGTGGGTGGCTCTAGGCACGCAGGACAAGACCCACGCCCAGGGGGGGTCGCCGACCACTCCCCCCCTAAAGAGACATTTATGCATTTCCAGCTATACCACCAGGAAACATCAACAGTGACGAGGAGACATACTGATGGGTTTAGACCACCCTAAGGGCACCGCAGTGCATGAAAGACAACACGGGTTGCCCTAAAAGAGCTATGAAACCATAGGAAGGGCCACCGACGTGACCCCTTAGGCACATGAAGGCCGCCGACACGTCATGGCATCCGTCCCGCGTCTCGTCCATCACCGCAGAGAAGACGCGCCCCATGTCCAGAGCGAGTCCTCACGCCTCAAAGGAATTATCTTTAGGTGGTCATTGTCAATACATACCGTACCCAACAACATATGACAAACCCCACCACATCGTCCTTCCTTGCAAGGCACACCGCATCCACCAAGGCAAGCCCCGAGGCCCCTTCAAATCGTCTCACTCGGATGCCGTTGTCTCCACGTGATCGTCAGTACGTCGGACCTCACACACGCGACAAACCCCATCTCATTGTCATCGTTTTTATGGCGCACTACCTCGGGCAAGACAAGCCCGAAGCACGGGACAAATCATCAGGAATTCTTGGCATTGCGTCGATGCCATTTTCCACGTCACTCGGCGTGGGTCTGACACGCGACGCACCCCAGCTCATTGTCATCACTTTTATGGCGCATTACCTCAGACAAGACAAGCCCCAAGCACCGTACGAATCATCAGGCTTTCATGGATTCGTCTGGAGGCCGTTTTTCCATGTCCGTGGGCATGTCACTGGGTGGCTCTGGGCACACAGGACAAGACCCACGCCCAGGGGGGGTCGCCGACCACTCCCCCCCTAAAGAGACATTTATGCATTTCCAGCTGTCCCACCAGGAAACATCAGCACTGACGAGGAGACATACTGATGGGTTCAGACAACCCTGTGGGCACCACAGCGCATGAAAGACAACACGTGTTGCCCTAAAAGAGATATGAAACCATAGGAATAGCCACCAATGTGACCCCTTAGGCACATCAAGGCCGCCATCACGTACTAGCATCCATCCCGGGTAGCGTCCAACACCGCCGAGAAGACAGGCCCCGTGTCCAGAGAGGGTCCTCACGCATGAAATGAATTCTCTTTAGGTGGTCATTATCATTACATACGGGACACGAAAACACATGAATAACCACACCTCAACGTCCTTCCTTTCAAGGCACACCGCATGCACCAAGACGGGCCTCGAGGCCCCTTCAAATCGTCTCACTCGGATGCCTTTGTCTGGAAACGACTGTCAGCCCGCAAGATCACACATGCGACAAAACCCATCTCATTGTCATCGTTTTTAGGGCGCACTACCTCGGGAAAGACAAGCCCCAAGCACGGGACGAATCATCAAGAATTCATGGCATTGCGTCGATGCCATTTTCCATGTCACTGGGCATGTCATCGGGTGGCTCTAGGCACGCAGGACAAGACCCACGCCCAGGGGGGGTCGCCGACCACTCCCCCCCTAAAGAGACATTTATGCATTTCCAGCTATTCCACCAGGAAACATCAAAAGTGACGAGGAGACATACTGAGGGGTTTAGACCACCCTAAGGGCACCGCAGTGCATGAAAGACAACACGGGTTGCCCTAAAAGAGCTATGAAACCATAGGAAGGGCCACCGACGTGACCCCTTAGGCACATGAAGGCCGCCGACACGTCATGACATCCGTCCCGCGTCTCGTCCATCACCGCAGAGAAGACACGCCCCATGTCCAGAGCGGGTCCTCACGCATGAAATGAATTATCTTTAGGCGGTCATTGTCATTACATACCGTACCCAACAACATATGACAAACCCCACCACGTCGTCCTTCCTTGCAAGGCACACCGCATCCTCCAAGGCAAGCCCCGATGCCCCTTCAAATCGTCCCACTCGGGTGGCGTTGTCTCCACGTGATTGTCAGTACCTCGGACCTGACACGCGACGCACCCCGGCTCATTGTCATCACTTTTATGGCGCATTACCTCAGACAAGACAAGCCCCAAGCACCGTATGAATCCTCAAGCTTTCATGGATTTGTCTGGAGGCCATTTTTCCATGTCCGTGGGCATGTCACTAGGTGGCTCTGGGCACGCAGGACAAGACCCACGCCCAGGGGGGGTCGCCGACCACTCCCCCCCTAAAGAGACATTTATGCCTTTCCAGCTGTCCCACCAGGAAACATCAGCACTGACGAGGAGACATACTGGAGGGTTTAGACAACCCTGTGGGCACCACAGCGCATGAAAGTCAACACGTGTTGCCCTAAAAGATATATGAAACCGTAGGAACAGCCACCGATGTGACCCCTTAGGCACATGAAGGCCGCCGACACGTAGTAGCATTCATCCCGGGTAGCGTCCAACACCGCCGAGAAGACAGGCCCCATGTCCAGAGAGGGTCCTCACGCATGAAATGAATTCTCTTTAGGTGGTCATTGTCATTACATACGGGACACGACAACAGATGACAAACCCCACCGCAACGTCCTTCCTTTCAAGGCACGCCACACGCACCAAGACGGGCCTCGAGGCCCCTTCAAATCGTCTCACTCGGATGCCATTGTCTGGACACGACTGTCAGTCCGCAGGATCACACATGCGACAAACCCCATCTCATTGTCATCGTTTTTAGGGCGCACTACCTCGGGCAAGACAAGCCCCAAGCACGAGACGAATCATCAGGAATTCATGGCACTGCGTCGATGCCATTTTCCATGTCACTCGGCATGTCATTGGGTGGCTCTAGGCACGCAGGACAAGACCCACGCCCAGGGGGGGTCGCCGACCACTCCCCCCCTAAAGAGACATTTATGCATTTCCAGCTATACCACCAGGAAACATCAACAGTGACGAGGAGACATACTGATGGGTTTAGACCACCCTAAGGGCACTGCAGTGCATGAAAGACAACACGGGTTGCCCTAAAAGAGCTATGAAACCATAGGAAGGGCCACCGACGTGACCCCTTAGGCACATGAAGGCCGCCGACACGTCATGGCATCCGCCCCGCGTCTCGTCCATCACCGCAGAGAAGACACGCCCCATGTCCAGAGCTGGTCCTCACGCCTCAAAGGAATTATCTTTAGGCGGTCATTGTCAATACATACCGTACCCAACAACATATGACAAACCCCACCACGTCGTCCTTCCTTGCAAGGCACACCGCATCCACCAAGGCAAGACCCGAGGTCCCTTCAAATCGTCCCACTCGGATGGCGTTGTCTCCACGTGATTGTCAGTACGTCGGACCTGACACGCGACGCACCCCGGCTCATTGTCATCACTTTTATGACGCATTACCTCAGACAAGACAAGCCCCAAGCACCGTACGAATAATCAAGCTTTCATGGATTTGTCTGGAGGTCGTTTTTCCATGTTCGTGGGCATGTCACTGGGTGGCTCTGGGCACGCAGGACAAGACCCACGCCCAGGGGGGGTCGCCGACCACTCCCCCCCTAAAGAGACATTTATGCATTTCCAGCTGTCCCACCAGGAAACATCAGCACTGACGAGGACACATACTGATGGGTTCAGACAACCCAATGGGCACCACAACGCATGAAAGACAGCACGTGTTGCCCTTAAAGAGCTACGAATCCATACGAACAGCCACCAAAGTGACCCCTTAGGCACACGAAGGCCGCCGACACGTCATGGCATCCGTCCCGGGTATCATCCAACACCGCCGAGAAGACAGGACCCATGTCCAGAGCGGGTCCCCGCGCATGAAATGAATTATCTTTAGGCGGTCATTGTCTTTACATTCCGAACACAACAACATGTGACAAACCCCACCTCGACGTCCTTCCTTTCAAGAAACGCCGCATGCACCAAGACGGGCCCCGAGACCCCTTCAAATCGTCTCACTCGGATGCCATTGTCTGAACGCGACTGTCAGTCCGCAGGATCTCGAAGGCGACAAACACCATCCCATTGTCATCGTTTTTATGGCGCACTACCTCGGGCAAGACAAGCCCCAAGCACGGGACGAATCATCAGGCATTCATGGCATTACGTCGATGTCATTTTGCATGTCAATGGGCATCACATTGGGTGGCTCTAGGCACGCAAGACAAGACCCACGCCCGGGGGGGTCGCCGACCACTCCCCCCCTAAAGAGACATTTATGCATTTCCAGCTATTCCACCAGGAAACATCAACACCGACGAGGAGACATACTGATGGGTTTAGACCACCCTGAGGGCAGGGCAGCGCATGAAAGGCAACACGTGTTGCCCTAAAAGAGCTATGAAACCATAGGAAGGGCCACCGACGTGACCCCTTAGGCACATGAAGGCCGCCGACACGTCATGGCATCCGTCCCACGTATCGTCCATCACCACAGCGAAGACACGCCCCATGTCCAGAGCGGGTCCCCACGCATGAAAGGAATTCTCTTTAGGCGGTCATTGTCATTACATACCGGACCCAACAACATATGACAAACCCCACCTCATTGTCCTTCCATTCAAGGCACACCGCATCCACCAAGGCAAGCCCTGAGGCCCCTTCAAATCCTCTCACCCGGATGGCGTTGTCTCCACCTGATTGTCAGTACGGAGGACCTGACACGCGACGAAACCCGGCTCATTGTCATCACTTTTATGGCGCACTACCTCGAACAAGACAAGCCCCAAGCACCGGACGAATCATCAAGCTGTCTTTGCTTTGTCCGGAGGCTGTTTTTCCATGTCCGTGGGCATGTCACTGGGTGGCTCTGGGCACGCAGGACAAGACCCACGCCCAGGGGGGGTCGCCGACCACTCCCCCCCTAAAGAGACATTTATGCATTTCCAGCTGTCCCACCAGGAAACATCAGCACTGACGAGGAGACATACTGATGGGTTTAGACAACCCTGTGGGCACCACAGCGCATGAAAGACAACACGTGTTGCCCTAAAAGAGATATGAAACCATAGGAACAGCCACTGATGTGACCCCTTAGGCACATCAAGGCCGCCGACACGTAGTAGCATTCGTCGCGGGTAGCATCCAACGCCGCCGAGAAGACAGGCCCCATGTCCAGAGCGGGTCCTCGCGCATGAAATGAATTCTCTTTAGGTGGTCATTGTCATTACATACGGGACACGACAACATATGAAAAACCCCACCTCGACGTCCTTCCTTTCAAGGCACGCCGCATGCACCAAGACGGGCCCTGAGGCCCCTTCAAATCGTCTCACTCGGATGCCATTGTCTGGACGCGACTGTCAGTCCGCAGGATCGCACATGCGACAAACCCCGTCTCATTGCCATCGTTTTTAGGGCGCACTACCTCGGGCAAGACAAGCCCCAAGCACGGGACGAATCATCAGGAATTCATGGCATTGCGTCGATGCCATTTTCCATGTCACTGGGCATGTCTGTGGGTGGCTCTCGGCACGCAGGACAAGACCCACGCCCAGGGGGGGTCGCCGACCACTCCCCCCCTAAAGAGACATTTATGCATTTCCAGCTATTCCACCAGGAAACATCAACACTGACGAGGAGACATACTGAGTGGTTTAGACCACCCAGAGGGAACCGCAGCGCATGAAAGGCAACACGTGTTGCCCTAAAAGGGCTATGAAACCATAGGAAGGGACACCGACGTGGCCCCTTAGGCACATGAAGGCCGCCGACACGTCATGGCATCCGTCCCGCGTATCGTCCAACACCGCCGAGGAGACAGGACCCATGTCCAGAGCGGGTCCTCACGCATGAAATGAATTCTCTTTAGGTGGTCATTGTCTTTACATACCGGACACAACAACATATGACAAACCCCACCTCAACGTCCTTCCTTTCAAGGCACGCCGCACGCACCAAGACGGGCCCCGAGGCCCCTTCAAATCGCCTCACTAGGATTCCATTGTCTGGACGCGATTGTCAGTCCGTAGGATCTCACAGGCGACAAACCCCACCCATCTCATTGTCATCGGTTTTATGGCGCACCACCTCGGGCAAGACAAGACCCTAGCACGGGAAGAATCATCAGGAATTCAGGGCATTGCGTCGATGCCATTTTCCATGTCACTGGGCATGTCATTGGGTGGCTCTAGGCACGCAGGACAAGACCCACGCCCAGGGGGGTCGCCGACCACTCCCCCCCTAAAGAGACATTTATGCATTTCCAGCTATCCCACCAGGAAACATCAACACTGACGAGGAGACATACTGATGGGTTTAGACCACCCTGAGGGCACCACAGCGCATGAAAGACAACACGTGTTGCCCTAAAAGAGCTATGAAACCATAGGAAGGGCCACCGACGTGACCCCTTATGCACATGAAGGCCACCGACAAGTCATGGCATCCATCCCGCGTATCGTCGATCACCGCCGAGAAGACACGCCCCATGTCCAGAGCGGGTCCTCACTCATGAAAAGAATTCTCTTTAGGTGGTAATTGTAATTACATACAGGACCCAACAACATATGAAAAACCCCACCTCGACGTCCTTCCTTTCAAGGCACGTCGCATCCACCAAGACATGCCCCGAGGCCACTTCAAATCGTCTCACTCGGATGGCTTTGTCTCCACGCGATTGTCAGTTCGTCGGACCTGACACGCGACGAACCCCGTCTCATTGTCATCGCTTTTATGGGGCACTACCGCGGGCAAGACAAGCCCCAAGCACAGGAGGAATCATCTAGAGGCCATTTTTCCATGTCTGTGGGCATGTCACTGGGTGGCTCTGGGCACGCAGGACAAGACCCACGCCCAGGGGGGGTCGCCGACCACTCCCCCCCTAAAGAGACATTTCTGCATTTCCAGCTCTCCCACCAGGAAACATCAGCACTGACGAGGAGACATACTGAGTGGTTCAGACCACCCAGAGGGAACCGCAGCGCATGAAAGACAACACGTGTTGCCCTAAAAGAGCTATGAAACCATAGGAACGGCAACCGACGTGACCCCTTAGGCACGTGAAGGCCGCCGACACGTCATGGCATCCTTCCCGCGTATCGTCGACCACCGCCGAGAAGACAGACCCCATGTCCAGAGCGGGTCCTCACGCATGAAATGAATTCTCTTTAGGTGGTCGGTGTCGTTACATACCGAACCCAACAACATATGACAAACCCCAGCTCGGCGTCCTTCCTTTCAAGGCACCCCGCATCCACCAAGACAAGCCTCGAGGCCCCTTCAAATCGTCTCACTCGGATGGCATTGTCTCCACGCGATTGTCGGTACGTAGGACCTCACACGCGACGAACCCCGGCTCATTGTCAAAGCTTTTAAGGCGCACTACCCCGGAGAAGACAAGCCCCAAGCACCGGACGAATCATCACGCATTGATGGCATTGTCTAGAGGCCATTTTTCCATGTCCGTGGGCATGTCACTGGGTGGCTCGAGGCACGCAGGACAAGACCCACGCCCAGGGGGGGTCGCCGACCACTACCCCCCTAAAGAGACATTTATGCATTTACAGCTATCCCACCAGGAAACATCAGCACTGACGAGGAGACATACTGAGTGGTTTAGACCACCCAGAGGGCACCCCAGCTCATGAAAGACAACGCGAGTTGCCCTAAAAGAGCTATGAAACCATAGGAACGGCCACCGACGTGACCCCTTAGGCACATGAAGGCCGCCGGCACGTCATGGCATCCGTCCCGCGTGTCGTCGACCACCGCCGAGAAGACAACCCCATGTCCAGAGCGGGTCCTCACGCATGAAACGAATTCTATTTAGGTGGTCATGGACGTTACATACCGGACCCAACAAGATATGGCAAACCCCAGCTCGGCGTCCTTCCTTTCAAGGCACCCCGCATCCACCAATGCAAGCCCCGATGCCCCTTCAAATCGTCTCACTCGGATGGAATTGTCTCCACGCGATTGTCAGTACGTAGGACCTGACACGCGACGAACCCCGACTCATTTTCAAAGCTTTGATGGCGCACTACCCCGGACAAGACAAGCCCCAAGCACCGGACGAATCATCAAGCATTCATGGGATTGTCTAGAGGCCATTTTTCCATGTCCGTGGGCATGTCATTGGGTGGCTCTGGGCACGCAGGACAAGACCCACGCCCAGGGGGGGTCGCCGACCACTCCCCCCCTAAAGAGACATTTATGCATTTCCAGCTATCCCACCAGGAAACATCATCAGTGACGAGGAGACATACTGAGGGGTTTAGACATCCCAGAGGTCAGTGCAGCGCATGAAAGACAACACGTGTTGCCCTAAAAGAGCTATGAAACCATAGGAACGACCACCGACGTGACCCCTTAGGCACTTGAAGGCCGCCGACACGTCATGGCATCCGTCCCGCGTATCGTCGATCACCGCCGAGAAGACATGCCCCATGTCCACAGCGGGTCCTCACGCATGAAATGAATTCTCATCAGGTGGTGATTGTCGTTACATATAGGACCCAACAACATTTCACCAACCACCACCTCCATGTCTTTCCTTTTAAGGCACACCGCATCCACCAAGACAAGCCCCGAGGCCCCTTCAAATCGCCTCACCCGGATGGCATTGTCTCCACGCGATTGTCAGTACGTAGGACCTGACACGTGACGAACCCCGGCTCATTGTCATCGCTTTCATGGCGCAATACCCCGGACAAGACAAGCCCCAAGCACCGGACGAATCACCAAGCATTCATGGCATTGTCTAGAGGCCATTTTTTCATGTCCGTGGGCATGTCATTGGGTGGA